>SDVV010045868.1:0-10028 GCA_016164225.1 Gammarus roeselii
ATATATAGGTATATATAAATCTTTGTATATGTGTATATATATACATACTGTTTGATAGTCAGAGTTATGGTTAGTGTGTGATGGAGAGCAACAGTTTTTTTAAGAGGAGTCACGTTCTCCTTAGGATGCCCACTGCACCCATCAAACACAAAGACGCTTGATCAAATTAGCAAAAGCACCTTTTACACTTCGATGTTGCAGATATATTAAAATATGAAACCACGTTGCCAAATGATGTTACGTACAGCAGTTGGCACTAGTCATTCACTGAATTACCTATCGCTAATTTATGTCAAACACCTTTACAAACGGCAAACATAATACATGTACCTCATGTATCTCACTTTCCATAACTGATTGCAGCGAATTATGAGCAATGTTTGACAGGAGAGTTTCCTAAGAGTCTGTGTCGGAATATTTAAAGAAGAATGTTGTGAAAATTGTCAGTCACACAAAGTCTCTGCTGGAGTGAAATACTGGTATATTGTTCTTTCCACTTATGGTCCTGGATGGGAAATTTGATAGTTATTGAACAAATTCTGGCCCACCTGATTTTCTATAAGGCTGCCTTCCTTTTTCGGGCCCTTGATGATCATGAATGTAATAGGGTGTATCCTCAACCAAATTGCAAGAACTTGGTTAGCACATGAACAAGTTTGAGCACATTTACAGTGTCGATGAATTTAATTTTTGCATGCGGAGAAAATTACTATAATTAAATTTCTTGCGGGATATGTTGGAAAAACATTCAGCGCCATCATCTCAGAAATGGTGAAGAGAATATTCCCACTGGTCCTCGTGTTCAGCACGAACTGCTCTGTTGTAGAAATAAATACTGCATGAAAAGCTTGCTGAATTTCTGAATCCCTAAATTGCTCATGGAATTTAATTTTATTTATTAACTTGAATGATTGTCAATCGAAATTCATGAATCAATATTGTGATCGGCAAACTTTGTTAATCGAATACGAACACACTCAAACTACCATTTATGTCAACACCTACTGATGTGATGTCAAACATGTATATATCCACATTTGTTGGTTGCAAATTATACTATGTGTGAGCCTTTCCTACGCCTCTGCTCGCTCGCATGAATATAGTACTGCAGACTCCCTTTCTTCGCGCTAGAATACTTTAATGTAGTCGGCCGAATACAGGCGGCTGCGAGTCTCTCATCTCGTCCGTATTCCCGAGATCAGCAGATCCTCGGGGGGCATAAAAGCCAGGGAATATTTTCGTATATTCTTTGATAAATCCATTGATCTTAGGAAGCTTTCAATTTTACGTTCTATTGAAGGAGAATGGGCGAGGTCACAAGACTGATAATATTATTCATTCTACTAGCCCAAAAACGAGGAAAATTCTGGATATAGGAGTTCTAAAATACTCGAGAAAACTACGGAAGAGGGACTGGATCATCTGGAAAGTTATGAACTTTAAGTAATGTAACCATGTTGCATTTTTTTTTAATTCGATATAATAGTTAACGATGTGAAGTCGTTCTAGTACTAGTTCATGTGAACTCGTTCTAGTACGTACTAGTTGTTGTTATCTTGTTCTAGACGTTATAGTTGACAATAAAGGATTTTAATTAATAATCCTCGAATATGATTTCATCATTTTGTGGCATATATAAATGAAATTGGTGAACTTTTCTATTCCTCTCACTTGGCTAATAAAAATCTATACATTTCGAATGATCCTCCACAATTGACTCAATGAGTTTAGCCGAATAAAATCGTAAAAATTAATTCAATTTCATGCCCGCAATTGCACATTTTCTTGCAATCAAAGGCAGTTCACTATGTCCAGGGTTCCATGTACCAAGACTGAAGCCAGAAACTTAGTGTTCCTGGAATGCTTGTTAAATTATAGAAGTTTTCATTTCTCTCCTAACCGCGAGAAATAATTTCTTCCAATACTTAGGAGAATGTGAATCACTTTTTTCAATTAACCTGAGGTAAAGTAATGACGGCAAGACGAGCGGGGTGAGAAGAGGCTCATGACTCTCCAAACCCTACTGTTATATGGACGCTTGATGTGCGTGATTGTAGTACTAAAGAAGCAAAGAGGAGAGAGATCGGTGAGATGGTTGTGAGAAGGAAATTTATGTGCTGGTGCTGAGTGAGATGAAGTTGAAAAGTAAAGGCAAATGAGTTTGCTGTGGTAAGTGGAAGAAAGTTATGCGAGGAGGAAGGTTGGACATGAGAAGGTGTTTTGTTCAAGTTGAGTGAGGAGGTGAAGGATTAATTATTGACTGACATGATATTGTGTATAGAGAGTCTTGGAAGTCAATTCAATGTGGTTGAACTGAGTGATCTTGATGCGGGAGTGGAGATGTAGAGGCGAAGAACGTGATTGGAAGGTATGGCGTTCCCGGTAAAAATTACAGTGAAAAAAACATATTGGTCAGTGCATTGTGCAGAAGTTTGTGGTTGGAAATCGCTTGTTCAAAAAGCGAGATCTCCACAAGTACACATGAGTAGGGATGGCCCATGGTGCAGTCGTGGAGAGAGGACTGATGGATTTTGTGCTGATTTTGAGGAGAGTGGTGGAGAGGCTGTTAGATGTGCCGGTGTTGGGAGGGGAGAGTGGAGGTATGTCTGACCATCTTCTGGTGGAAGAAATATTGAGACTGGAGCAGATGTGGGAGAAGAACGAAAGTGTGAGGAGACTGAACTGAATGTGGACAGCAGGGTTGATGGGAGCGTTGAGGGAGGAATATGAGGAAGAATGGGAGACGTTCAGAGATGCGCTGCTGAGATGTGCGGAAAGTGTGTGTGGTGTACGCTGTGCGACCGGGTGCAGAAAGAAGTGCTGAGATTTGTGGAACGAAGAGAAGAGCCTTTGAGAAGTGGTTACAAGCGAGATCGGTTGTGGCCAATGACAACTGTAGAGAGAAAAGAAAAGAGCCAAAGCGGGTGGTGAGGAGAGCCAAAGGGGACGTTGATGTTAGGTGGTGCACATGACGGTGCCAGAATTTTGAGGAGAACAAAAAGATTCCCTGGAAAGATGTGAAGAGGGTGAGAAAGAACTAGAGCGGAAAGGAGGAGGTGGTGAAAGATGAAAACGACCAATTGTACGGAAAATTTGGATCGAGTATTTTACGAGTTGTTGAATGTCATGGATGTTAATAAGGCTGCCATTGGTTTTTATGGGTGATAGTGCACGGTTGTCTGTTTAGGGAGAGAGACTTGTTGCCGAAACTACTGTAGGAGAGGTGCGGGAGGAAGTATAGGTGATGAAAGCAGGGATAGCCCCCTGGTTGGATGATGTTGCGACTGAGGTCATAAAAGGGGGGGGCGGGAACGATTGTTGAATGGCTGTGGAGGATACTGAATCTGTGTTTTGTGTCGAACATGTGCCGACTGAGTGGCGCAGCGCTTGCATTGTTCCCTTGTTCAAGGGCCAAATAGATATAAATGAATGATGCAATTCGAGAGGTCTCAGTTTGTTATGTGTGGTCGGTAAGTTGAAGGGGAGAGTTCTGATCAAAAGGATTAGAGACTGTACGGACGGCGAAATTGTAAGGGAGCACTGTGGCTTTGGGAGTGGTAGAGGTGCCGATCATTTATGCAGTAAGACAAGTCTGTAAGGAGTTTCTTGCGGAGGGAAAGGATGTGTTCTGGGCCTTCGTTGATTTAAAAAAGACCTGCGACAAGGTCGACAGAGAAGTGCTGTATAGAGGGTTAATTTTGAATGGAGTGGATGGAAATCGGTTAAAAGTTTTTCGGAGTTTCCATGTTGGCAGCAGAGCTTGTTTCAGAGTGGGGAACGAGGTGAGTGATTGGTTCACAGTGATAGTGGGACTGAGACAAGGCTGCGTTATGTTTCCCTGGCTGTTCAATCTATTCACGGATGGAGTGGTTTGGGAGGTAAATGCGAGTGTATTAGTTCGTGACTTGAAGCTGTGGGAATCGAACAGGCTGAGTAGGCAGTCGAGCCAGTTACTGTTCGAGGATGCGGTGGATCCTCACTGGCGGTGGATTCGGGAAGACGGTGCGTAGGCTTGTGTCGGAGTTATGTAAAGTGTGCGAGATGAGGAAGCTTCGAGTGAACGTGAAGTAAAGTAATGAGATCCTCGAGGAATATTGATGCGAGCAGAATTAGTGCCTTTCTAAATGGATAGGTATTAGCAGAAGTTCAGTTTGTTAGGTATCTGGGTTCTTATGTGGTGAAGACTGAACTAGTGTAAACATCCATCGCGAGTGAAGGAAGGGTATAAAGTGTTGGCGGCCCTGATGAGTGTAATGAGATGTGGGACGTTGGAGATGGATGCAAAGAGAGGGTTGTACGAGGGTGTAGTGGTCCCACGTGTGCTCTAGGGAGGTGAGACTTAAGGGGTGATAGAAGATTAGAGAAGAAGGTGAATGTTTTCGAGATGAAATGGCTGGTTGACGCTGATAGACAGAATCAATAGCGACGTCGTTCGAACTAGAACGGCGATGGTGAAGATGTTTGGAGACAGAGTAGATTCGCGTGTTTTGAAATGGTTCGGCTACATGTTGAGGATGGATGGAAGGAGATTGATATAAAGGGTGATGAAGGCGGAGGTGAATGGATGTATGCCTAGAGGTGGACCGTAGTCTACATAGTCGGGTAGCGGAGAGGACCTGCTACCAGATTAGCGGGGAGGGCAGGAGTAAACCAGTCTCACTGTCTGGCCCTGCTGCTGACACTGGCCTCGGAGCGCACTCACTACACAGAGTGTGTGTGCAGGATCGTTCGGCCCCAGTATTTAGCGCACAAGGGCTAAGTTGTGTGAGTGTGAGTGCATGAGAGGAGTGTGGAGTTCCCCTTGCCGTCGGCTACCCCTTTTCCAGGGGGATTCGGCCTAGGTTGTCATGGTAGACAAAATATAGAAGAAACTAAAAATCAAAATGCAACATGTTATCTCTACGGAAGAAAATGTCTACAAACTGAACGTTCAGCACCCCTAAATGAGGAATAAGTACACTACGCAAGTGAGCAGCGGGACTTCCCAGCAAATATAATTAATCAATAGCATCCCTTCCATGTGTCACAGTCTATTGACGGCCGATTCCAGCTCTCATCAATGGAGATATCACGACTGTTGAGTATGCGCATATTAGATATTTGCTCTTTTGCCACAAGACAATAACAGACAGCACGCTTTGCATGACTTTTCGCAGCCGTAGATAGCACATGTTATAATTGTGTTTGCTATTCTGTTAAAAATGTTGAAATTCATATGCGGTAATAGTCGGGAAGATACACATTTGTTGGTTTGAAAGACCCGGCAAACGTTGAAATACAATTATTTACTAAATACGTACATTAATCCCCGACTAGCAGTGTCAGCGATCAGCATTGGTTTACCGAGGAATGATACTGTGACAGTCCCAGATCAACACCGCGAGTCGGTGGCTTTATTTTCAGGTGCTGATTTGAGTTGTTTCGAGTTTCATCGTTAAATGCTATTCCCTCAACAAAGTGTCCATTTATTGATCTATTAAAACAGAAAATCCACAGACACATGATGCTTTCATAGACATTCTACTTCAAAACTAATCCACTTACCGTCAAAAGGCAACCCAGATTGGGCTAAAAGGTCTGTTGTTGTCTTCTAACACTTGGAAACACTTGAATACACTTGAAGACTACGATTCCGGGTTGTTAGATTATGATTAATTTACGGTTAAAAAATCAGATCTCTCGATTTTCGAAGACTAGGATCTGTAATAAGGTAACAGGGTTTCAGCAACTAAAACGAAACAAAAAAAGCTGATAGTTCTGCTTCGAAGTTCAACATCGCTTTAAAAGATGTCGAAGTTCACATCGCTTTTCAAGATGTCGAACTTCGACAACAGCTCGCAATCACACAACTAAAGTCGTCCATTTGGGACAAAAATTTGGATAGTGGTGAGGGTTTCCGGTTTTGATTGAAAGTCATACACCCATCAGTACAGGTGTCACACAAGGAGCACATAGATAGCGCCAAAAGTTGTCCTGTAAAATATTTGGTGAGTATTTCTAGTTTTTTTTTCCACTGTTAATTGTCTAGTTTTCCTTTGCGTGTGTTTCGGGTGGCAGGAAGTTTAATAACACTCATTATTTTCTCGTCCAAAATTACCTCTGAATACCATTTTTTGGAACCTTGAATAACAGGAATTTCCACAGCAATATTGTGATGGAAAGTACGGTTTCTGCGACTCTAAACAACATACCAATGATTATTACATAATTGGTACTAAAAAACAAATAATGCGCAGCTCTTCAGGCAGCAATACTTCAGCACGTTATACGTGTGTGATTTCCTAAAATAATTAATTTCTGTTTCATTCCAGAACTTATTGAAATGACAGAATCTATACATGTAAGGTAATGACCAGAAAATACAAACATCCCTTTTGAGCTTATTTCTTCCTAAGGGACTTCAAATGATGAAAGAATCTATTGAAATAGATAAAAAACTAAACAGTAAATTGCATCAGCCTCTTGGTTTTTCTTCATGACTTCATGACTTGCCCCCACTACCGAGTGACCTAATCAGTACGACTTTCAATCGATTCAAAGTTGAATTCCTTTTTGATCTTCACATTAAACAAAATATGCGTCAATGAAGACATGTTATGCTCCTTTTCTAATCAATCAAAAATCAAAAATAAAAGGTATAAAGTTGCCCTTTATATTCTGTCCCGTGGTGTTGGTTTTCTCCGAGATAATAAGTATTTTCATTTGATACACGCATCTGCTGTAATCACTCTGCGCAGATTACATATTTTCCGATGTAACGCAATTCTTTTTTTTTGCATTTCCTACGAGAACTAAAAGCTTGCAACAGATTCAAGGCTGAGCATCAATTTGCAGCGTGGCAACTTTATTGCCTGCAAATGTCTCGCGTAGTTCATAAAAATACTATAAAATGGTGCCGCTCATCTTGAAGTCGGCCCTGGTACTGGCGATGGTTACAACAGTTGTGATTTAGCGACCATTTACTGTAAATTCATTCACGACGACGTCGAACGCTAACCAGTCCCCTTATAAATGCCCAAAGTGCCGTGAGACCAGGATGGCAGTACACTCACAGAAGAAAGCATCTGAGAAGATACTAATTTTCCCCATTTTTCAACGACTATTAACCATTTTTCCTTCATTTAACATCCGGTGCATGTGCGACGGTTCCTCACCAGCGTGTATGGAATTTTGTTCAAATTGAATGAGTTTCAGCTGGAATTTGGCAAATAATCTCCATTATCACCTAAAAGTTATGTTTTTTCGGTATACACGCGCATAGCCAGTGAACTACATTTCGCCGTTTCTTGCGCCACCTAGAATGCGCATACTCACGCGCAGCTTCCTCCTACTTTGTATGCTGTATACATCTGTCCGTGAAGATCACAACAGTTTACAAAATCTTATTTCGTGTATGCGATGCTCTTTTTTATTGGGGTTAGGCATTGGTCGTCTTGTGGCTCATGGCAGATACAGTAACTCATCTACTTACCGAACTACAATCTTTCCATAAACGTACTAATTAATCAAACAGACACTTTTTCATCCAACCCGACTCGTAAATATCGACGTTGTCCGTTCCGCAAACCGACCGGCGACGCGGGGACACGAGCCAGCCAGTTGATGACGCTCGCTGCCAAGCTACAGGACAGGCGTATCAGATGTTGTTCGGTTGAATAATATGCACGATTGTATTTCGATGATTTATCAACTCACCAGACAAGGTTTATCGATCTAACGAGACTGCGCATAAATGAGTTTGTTTCCTGCTATACTGCGAAACCTTTACAGTTTGCGGATATTTCAACAGAGCGGAGTGGTGTCACCCAAATGCAGTCTTCAAGACGATGATTTACAGTAGTAGTAGATATAATGATCCAGAAAAGAGCATTCTAGAGTCACTCGGGCGGTGGGAGAGGAGTTGACCGAGTCAGCGGCGCATAACGTGCAATCTAGAGTCAGCGGGCGGAAGCCGGGCAGCGCGGAGGGAACATGTGACTCATTCTGATGAACAGACAGCTTATATGGTAATAGGTTATATATATGTTAATAGGTTATGTATTTTAATTTGCATATAAGTTTTTGCATTCCAATGCTGGGCATACTGTATTGCAATTTTGTTGCAGGTCATGTTGCATGTATGCATTACAATGCTTGTTCCCTGAATGTTTAGAGGTATTGATAACATACATTTATACGATTATTTTTCATCGATAATAAATCTATTAGTTACATATTAATTTACCTGCAGTATTATAGATTAAAAACTCACACTTTCCGGTCACGTTCATGATGAATTTTTTAACCTTGGTATCATTTCTACGTCGTTTACTGTTAATCAATTTACACGTCGCATAGATTCATTTAGTTTAATTATATTTTGTGCAATTGTATTTTCAGTACCCTTGCGCTCTGTTTTACATACTCTGGCAGTAACTCCTTCTTTCGTTTTCTCTGGTATTGAGATTTCGGACACAGAATAGGATACAAAAATTAACAGGTGACTATAACATTCCTTCAAAATGAAAATCACACATGAGTGTGATTGACTCTTTCATAGAGGTCGGATGCTTCATATTGGATTTAGGCGACTTTTGTGGTTTTACATCTATTTATTTCAGATCTATATAATATATAAAGGAATAGTACGGTTTATTAGTCTGGTAGTTAGCGAGTTGATGTTTGTATTTTGGATTGGTGCAGCAGCTTCGTTACGAGATTCTGTGTACTCCATAACGCATTATCCAGTTTTGAACCAGATATATAGGTGTTCCATTGACGCGGTGTTCCAATTGCGAGAGTAGCTGAACGATATGGTATATTGCAAGTTATTATAATGTGTTATGTGTACTTCGTAATGATAGATTGATTTATGTTGAATTTGTAGTGTTTTTTGGAATTTTGAATAGTTATCTCATACAGTAATAGGATTTTTTTAGGATATTTTAGCTTTCCATCGTCCATATAGCACACTATTTCAGGCATAATTGTTCGGTTATTCCATCATTTCTCATTTTTTTATTATATATTGACCATTTTGGTATGTGTCCTTGAGTTTTATATGTTCTCTGAACAGTTTACATCTTCGATACAAGGTAATGGGTATTTTTTTATACAATATCGGAATATCAGAATAAATTACGTTTGTAACTGCAATGTAGAACATTATTTCAGGTATAAATTAGTTCCAAGTTGTATATTTTTTGTGTTTTTTATATCTTCTTACATCCTGGTAAAATGTTTGACTTGGATATTTTACATATAGAAGATTTCATTAGTTACAAACTTGGTCTTGTTGTTATTTTATTGTATATTTAGTGTAAAAACCATACTGCAAGGGATTTTGGGAATGTCTGGATGGCCATAGACAAAAGGTTTTCACGCGTCGATATAGTATCGTTTATTTTCAAATTGAAGGTTTGAAGGTGGCATGCTTGTGCGTGAATGTGTTGTATGGTCTCAAAGTATGTGTATAATTTTTGGTTATGTATGTGTGTGGGTATTGTTAATGTCTGATTTTGGCTTGAAACTGGTAATTGATATCCTCAGCAGCTGGTTGTGTGACCTCGGACTCGAGCAACATTCTGTAACACGTTGATTGCAAGCAAATGATCTCACTCGGGTAGTTGTCGGTTGTTTCGCTTTTCAGTAGTCCCAGCTGTCATTTCATTGATTCTTCGTACAAGGGACCATTTTTCGGGTAGGTGTAGGAAGTCCACGTATTCAGCCAGTGGTCAGATTGACGCATTTTCCGTCTCAATGTCATCCACACATTTGAACAAGATCAGCAACGAGTCACTGTTCGAGTAGATGAGCGTAACGTTGCCATCGTATTGGGGTTTCAGTGTATCATAATGATGATGTAGTCCTTTGCTTTAGCTTCTGTTAGGAGCTGATGAGATATATATTTATGATACCCTAGGTAACCGTGAGCAATTTCAGTTGCTCAATATCCATCGCATTTTTCGATGCGAGGCACGAGGCTTTGTATTGCATTTCAATGCGAGCATTCGAGTTGAACTTAGGAGTTTTTGCAAACCAACATTTAT
>SDVV010045869.1:0-10028 GCA_016164225.1 Gammarus roeselii
ATTATGATATTAACACATCGATTTACATAGGAACATCTTTCATTATGTTGGGATCATTTTCATCATGTTAGGGACATTTGAATCGTATTAGGAGTGGAGGTTACAGTGCTGTACGTTCACACATTTCAATACATGTTTCTGTGGACAATCAAACAACTTTCAAGCTTCTAATTTATTTATAACATAGGACCATTTACATATGATGATTACTTACATACTATGAACATTTACAGATATAACATATTCAAGTTGACGTAATTTCATTATTCACACCAGTACATACACCAAAGTTAGTCTCACCAGGCCTACGCCTCCTACATGTTAAATCCAAGTTTACATTAGCTTTATCAGCCAAGACACATCGTTTCCTCTTTTTAGTCACGGTGGTGTCCGGATGGACATAGGCAAGAGTGTTGCAGGAGTTGTGATAGTAACGTTTGTTTTCAAATTTACTGAGGCTGTTTTCAATAGTGCGTACAGTTTGAAGCTGGCGTGTTTGAGCGTGAATGTTGTGAATGGTCTCAAAGTGTGAGTAGGTTTTTCTGGTTGTGGATGTCTTTGTATTGTTCGTGTTGGATTTTTGGCTTGTGTCTGGTAATTGATACCCTTAGCATCTGATTTTGGGGCGTCAGACTCAAGTAACATGCTGTAACACGTTGGTTGCGAGCAAATGATCTCACTAGAGTTGTCATCAGCGGTTTCGCTTTTCATTAGTCCCAGCTGTCCTATCTTGGATTCATCATACAAGGGATGATTTTTCGGGAAGTTGGGGAAGTCCATGTATTCAGCCAATGGAGATTGCCGCATTTTCCGCCTCAATGCAGGTCACCCCTTTGAACAAGATCAGCAACGAGCCTGCGTCCGAGTAGATGAGCGAAACGTTGTCACCGTAACGTGGTTTCAGTGTGTGTCATAAAGAATTTGTAGGCTTTTGCTTTAGCTTCTGTTTGGAGCTGATGAGAAATATATCTATGTTACCTTAGGTAGCGGAATGCAATTTTAATTTGCTTAATATCTATCGCATTTTTTAATGCAAGGCAGGAGGTGTTGTATTGCATTTCAATGCAAGTCATGTTGCATATCAGCAATTTCTTCATCGTACATGGGATGATTTTTGGGGTAGTTGGAGAAGATCATCTATTCAGCCAGAGGAGATTGCCGTATTTTCCGCCTAAATATCGGCCATATCTTTAAACTGAAATAATATCTATCGCGTTTCAAAGCTACCTATTCTGTATTGCAACTCATTGCAAGTCATGTTGCATATATGCATTTCAATGCTAGTCATTCGAGTTTAATTCAGGATATTGCAAACAAAGATTTATAAGATATATATTTTTTGATAATAGATTTATAACACGTTTTTACTAGGGAAGTACATGGGTTTATCATTTATACGAGAACGTAAATATTCACTGCGAAAATCGACACGGGCAACTGTACGAAACATAAATAATGATTTTCAACCGTCCTCTCTGGTCTTATCGTGATCCTCGGTATCAGTGGCCCTCTGCGAATTCTTTATCGTTGTTGAGCAATATTTCTTACCTGGATCTGTCGGCTCATCATATTGGTGTAGGAATTATTATCTGGGTGTGTTTTTTTCTCTGATCTATCGGGTTCTAGACTAATGCCCTTAGTGCACATTTTAGATAAACGGATACCTTCGGGTGGAGTGTATGCAACACTACCAATCCTCTCCTTGTAACCAAAACTTTGTTTATAATCTTCAGCGAGCTCTTTCTCGATGCTAGTTTTTTTTATTATACCTGCATGTTTATGACATCGAATCGTTTCATGGTTTTTCTTACTGTTGCCAACATTACCATTCACTATATTCCCGCAGATATCCGAGGTATACATAATTCTCCTAGCACTCAAAGGTTTGAGACATGATTCTCTCTCTTCATGTTTCATTACCAACAATTTTGAAACAAAGTCAGACATACATTTTATTTTATTGTGCATTTTTACACTTCTCATTATTGTTACCCTTTCATTACCCCATATGATGAAACGGTTTCATTCAATTTTAGCGGGTCTTTCTTTCACATGAGGTTTTTTCTTGATATCACTACCCATATTTTCAGTATTTTCCATTTCGGCTATGACTTGGGTCTCCTTCTGCAATATCGATCTAGTCATTTTCATCCATTCTTCATACACTCTGCGCTCTGTTGTTAGAGGTGAAGCACTTTCTTTACAGCTCGCACCCTGTTGAGTACTGTATATCTCATTATTTTTGATACCCAGGTCCGGTTTATTATGTTCTTTTCAATACATCCGTTGCATCCTTAGAGGTTTCATTTCCTCGTTCATACGCAAGATAATGGCAATGCCTGAGATGTTTCCAAAACCCGAATGTGGAGCTTTATTTGTTTTATTGTATCTCCACAGTGCAAATAACACATATCCCCGTGTGTTCATTTTTATTAAAATATTCCATATCAAACTTGGTGGCATCCTTCTGTTTCGAAAGCGGACCGTTAACTGAATGAGTACAGATGTGAGTCCGATCTATTCATACAGGATCGGTAGCGTCACTGCGTTGGCACATGTATTGGCACCATGTAGGCATTTACGCACATTGGTGCATGAAGGGTTACCATACACTGCCAGATACATTAATACCTAGACAACCTAACATAACCAACTCAACCAAGAATTATGTGTCATCGTTCGAGATTCCCTGCTTACGTATGATACGTATTCATTGATTTATGATATAGTCATATCAACCCCCTCCACATAGCTCTATTACACGTATTTTTTAATATCACACACACGATGTAGACACTTACACATATATGTATGCAAATACAGGGTCGGTTAAAATCTGTTGCATTTTTCCATTAGACCAAACTCCCTTGCTTTTGTTACATGATATTTTAATGTGGATCAGCTTCACGACGTGTTAGGTTGAAACAACTAACCATCCTAACATGACCTAATCTAACTTAGGTACGGTATTCAGAACTAGATATATACATTGCAGAACAAATATCTCCACATGTCTCTACATTTTGATCTATCCTTTGCAGTTTTGATACACACATCCAATTTTGATAAAGCCAATTTCAAACTTATGTACGTTATTCAGTCACAGATATATACATTGCATAACAAAAGTCTTCACATGCCTCTACATTTTAATCATCCTTTGCAGTTTTAATATACACATCCAATTTTTATCTAGCTAATTTCAACCATTTTTCATAGGTAATTACATCGTTGTTTGAATGTAATAGACATTTATCATATGATTCTTGATTTTTGATTTGACGCAATTCTACAACACTTTTACATGTTATTCACACCCATCAAAAATCTAACCTAACCTAACTTATGTACGGTATTCAGTCATTGATATATATATGAACCCTCCCTATGGTTCTTTATAAAACTTACACCTAATTCTTTCAACTTCCTGGTCACTCTCGATCCATGTTACTTAGCAGAGAGGGCTGATTTTCAATCCTAGATGGATTGAATGTTGCAACTAATTCATATTTGTTTCCATCATCATACAAACGGACACAAGGTCTCACACTATGTTTTCTTATTTTCCTTCGATATGTAGATCCGCGCACTACATCCTTTGACGACTTGCACAGTTGATTTGCCTTTTCTTTCCTATATTTTTCATATTCTTCGCGATGACTTCGTTTCAGATGTCACCATACATTACTTGTGGATTTAGGTACAATCAATTTCTTTCTGGCAAAGCTTACAGACCCCCATCACCCCGTTACTTTCGAACAAACGAGCTCTCAAGCCATTCCCCATTCATCCACAACAGAATCACAATCTTGTCTGAGCAAGATCTGATCGGACTCTGATTTATATCCTACCATTCTGTCACACATATATTGCATTTACCCCGAGATAGGCTTTTGGCAATGCGTGAAAGAAATCCTTCTACCGAGTTCGACAATTCGATGTTACCTCCGACTGCCACAACGTTTGCAATTCATCGCTTAACCTTTGAGTTTTATGATATTATAAACAATTGAGTCTGGATTACATGGTGTTATCAGTATTAATTAGTATTAATTACAGATCTTGCTGCATTCAATCACACTTTCAAACTCATTTATTTTGATTTGTAGCAGCACGGTTCGTACATCCAACCGTACACATCATCACGATGTTTCAGTTTTCTCTCAAAATCCTTCATATACTCCAGCATATCTTTAATGCGAATACCGAAGGCTGTCCCGTTCCCTTGAGTCCACATATGTATTGCTTCTTCTTCTTGAACCTTAATTATTCGAAACTTCTCCAATTCAAAGTCATTCTGATCTGCATCATAGAGGAATTGTTGCTTACGTTCCAGATTTTCTTTGGTTCTTAGGTAAAATCCGTTTTCCATTACCTCAGCTTTATTAAAATCATGATGATTTTCCACTTGGATTATATCAATTTCGATATGTGCTTCCTTATTTCCCTTGAATTTTGTTACATACGACTGTAACCCGTCGACATTAGTTACCCAAAGCCAATTTCATTTTTCCTTCATCCATATATGAATGTTATCTCCCACTCTTCTGATTCTTCTTCCTACCTATTCTGAGATAACTGTTATTTTCCACACTTGTCAATATTTGTTCGATCCGACTCATATCATCTTCGGAGATTCTTTTTTCCAAAACACGTAAACTAATTTTTGCCCCATGAACATTCATTCTTGTCTATCTGAGGATGAGCTGTCCTGCTTTACTTGCACTGAACGAAACACTGACTCCAATCTCGGCATGCAGCTAGCTTTTATAATGCGATTGCAGGTTTCTTTTTTTTGCAAGACATTAGACCTATCATCGCTCATCTTGGTCATCATCTGTGTATGTATGTATGTATGTATGTACATGTATAGGGGTGTGTACGTATATGTGTATCGAAGGAAAATAATAAAACATAGTGTGAGACCTTGTGTCCGTTTTTCTGATGATGGAAACCAATATGAATTACTTGTATCATTCAATCCATCTATAATTAAAAATCAGTCCTCTCTGCTAACTAATATGGATTGAGAGTGACCATGAAGTAGAAAGAATTAGGTGTAAGTTTCATAAAGAACCGTGTGGAGGGTTCAAATGTATATAACAATGACTGGATACCATACATAGGGTCAGGTTAGGTTAGGTTAGGTTAGGTTAGGTTTTTATGGGTGTGAATAACATGTAAAAGTGTTGTAGAATTGTGTCAAATCAAAAATCAAGAATCATATAAAAATGTCTATAACATTCAAACAACGATGTAATTACCTATGAAAAATGGTTGAAATTAGCTAGTTCGAAATTGGATGTGTGTATCAAAACTGCAAAGGATAGATCAAAATGTTGAGACATGTGGAGCTATTAGTTATGCAATGTATAAATTTATGATTGAATACCGTACATAAATTTGAAATTGGCTAGATCAAAATTAGATGTGTGTATCAAAACTGGAATGAAATGAAAAATGGTTGAAATTGGCTAGATCGAAACTGAAAAGGATAGATCAAAATGAAGAGACATGTGGAGATACTTGTTATGCAATGTATATATCTATGACTGAATACCGTACATAAGTTAGGTTAGGTCAGGATGATTATTTGTTTCAACCTAACATTCTATGAAACTGATCCACATAAATATATCTTGCAACAAAAGGAAGGGATGTTGTTCTAATGGAAAAATGCTACAGATGTAAACCGACCTTGTATATGCATACAAATATGTGTATGTGTCTACATCGTGTGTGTGATATAAAAAAAAAGTGTAATAGAGCCATGTGGAAGGGGTTCATATGACTATATCATAAATCAATGAATACGTATCATACGTAAGCAAAAAATCTCGAACGATGACACATAATTCTTGGTTAAGCTGCTTAGGTTAGGTTGCCTTGGTAATAATGCATCTGGCAGTGCATGGTGACCTTCTTGCAACAATGTGCGTAAATGCCTACATGGTGCCAGTACATGGGCCAACGCAGTGACGCTAACGATCCTGTATGAATAGATTGAACTCACATCTGTACTCATTCAGTTAACGGTCCGCTTTCGGTCCAGAAGGATGTCACCAAGTTTGATATGGAAATATTTTAATAGAAATGAACACACGGGGATATGTGTTATTTGCACTGTGGAGATAAAATAAAGCAAATAAAGCTCCACATTCGGGTTTGGAAACATCTCAGACGTTGCCATTATCGTGCGTAAGATCACATTAAAAATGAACGAGGAGATAAAACCTCTAAGGATGCAACGGGTGTATTGAAAGAACATAATAAACCGGACCTGGTTATAAAAAATAATGAGATATAGAGTACTCAACAGGGTGCGAGCTGTAAAGAAAGGGCTTCACCTCTAACAACAGAGTGCAGAGTGTATGAAGAATGGATGAAAATGGCTAAATCGATATGGCGGGAAGAGACCCGTATATTAGTTGCAATTGAAAATACTGAAAATATGGGTAGTAATATCAATAAAAAAACTTATGAGAAAGAAAAAACTGCTAAAGTTGAAGAAAACCGGTCTGTCAAATAGGGTAACAGGTATGAGAACTGTAAAATTGCACAATAAGATGATTTGTATACCTGACTTTGTTTCAAAAATGCTGGTAATGAAACATGATGAGAGAGAATCATGTCTCAAACGTTTGAGTGCGAGGAGAATTATATATATTTCGGATATCTGCGGGAATAGAGTGAATGGTAATGTTGGCAACGATAAGAAAAATCCTGAAACGAATCGATTTTATAATAAAAAACTAGCGTCGAGAAAAAGCTCTCTGAAGACTAAACAAAGTTTTGGTTACATGGATAGGATTGGTAGTGTTGCAAACAATTCTCCCAGTAGTATCCTTTTATCAAAAATGTGTACTAAGGGCATTTGTCTAGAACCCGATAGATCAAAGAAAAAACCACGCCCAGATCATAGTTCCTACACCAATACGATAAGCCGTCAGACCCAGGTGAGAAATATTGCTCAACATCGATAAAAAATCCGCAGAGTGCCACTAATGCCGAGGATCAATATAAGACCAGAGAGGGCGGTCAAAAATCATTATTTACGTTTCGTACAGTTGCTCGTGTCGATTTTCGAAGTGAATAATTACGTTCTCCTATAAATGATAAACCCATGTACTTCCCAAATAAAAACGTGTTAGAAATGTATTATCAATAAAAATTTATCCTATAAATCTTTGTTTGCAATATCGTAAATTTAACACGAATGACTAGCATTGAAATGCATATATGCAACATGACTTGCAATGAGTTGCAATACAGAATAGGTAGCATTGAAACGCGATAGATATTGTTTCAGTTTAGAGGTATGTCCGATATTGAGGTGAAAAATTCAGCAATCTCCTCTGGCTGAATACATGATCTTATCCAACTACCCCAAAAATCATCCCTTGTAGGATGAAGAAATTGCAGATATGCAACATGACTTGCATTGAAATGCGATACAACACCTCCTGTTTTGCATTAAAAACGCGATAAATATTTAGCAAATCGAAATTGCACTCGGCTACCCATGATAACATAGATATATTTCTCATCAGATTCAAACAGAAGCTAAAGCAAAAGTCTACAGCTTCTTCTATGACACACACAGTGAAACCACGCTACGGTGACAACGTTTCGCTCATCCACTCGGACACAGACTCGTTGCTGACCTTGTTCAAAGACGTGATCTACGTCGAGGCGGAAAATGCGGCAATCTCCTCTGGCTGCAAACATGGACTTCTCCAACTACCCGAAAAATCCTCCCTTGTATGATGAATCCAAGAAAGGACAGCTGGGACTGATGAAAAGCGAAACAGCTGATGACAACCCGAAGGAGATCATATGCTTGCAGCCAACGTGTTACAGCATGTTACTTGAGTCTAACGCCCCAAAATCAGATGCTAAGGGTATCAATTACCAGACACAAGTCAAAAATCCAACATGAACAATACAAAGACATCCATAACCAGAAAAACATACTCACACTTTGAGACCATACACAACATTCACGCACAAGCACGCCAGCTTCAAACTGTACGCACTATTAAAAACTGCCTCAGTAAATCTGAAAACAAATGTTACTATCACGACTCCTGCCACACGTTTGCCTATGACCATCTGGACACACCCAAAAAATCCATTGAAAATAAACCTACCATGACTAAAAAGAGGAAACGATGTGTCTTGGATGATAAAACTAATGTAAACATGGATTTAACATGTAAGAGGCGTGAGCCGGGTGAGACTGTCTTTGACGTATGTACCAGAGTGAATGATGTAAAAGCACCAACTTGAACATGTTATAACCTGTAAATGTTCATAGTATGTAAATATTCCTTATATGTAAATGGTCCTATGTAATAAATAAATTATAAACTTAAAATAAATTTATACACAAAAATATGTATAAAAATGTGTGAACGTATAGCACTGTAACCCACTCCTAAAAAATGTAATTGTCTCTAACATGACGAAAATGTTCCTAACGTGATGAAAAATGTTCCTATGTACACCCATGTATCTATATAATAAAATATATATAAATATAATCTTAACCTTGTTCTATAGTCCACAAAAAAAACGCATCTGAAAATGAGTAACGTATCTGCAGCCATTATCTTAATCTAAGCGAATGAATTCAATCATATAATATCGATTTTTTTTGCTTTAAAATACCACGTACAAACTATGGTCATCACTTATAAAGAGCAAGATGTCATAATCTACGTATTATAACGATCGAGCAACCCTACCGCGCAAAATAATCCAATCAAAACAACCCAAAACATTTATAATTGCCGTTTACAAGACCTATTAACATATATCTATATACACTGTCCGAAACAGAGTCGTGAGCAAGTGATTAAAGGTACACCTACTGCATGTCCAAATGAAACAAACGCTATTCCTACCGAACGCGGCAGGTGATTAAAGGTACACCATACTCCATGACCGAATGAATTAACGCTATTTTTGCCGAACGCGGCAATTGAATAAAGGAATACCCTACTGCATGCCCCGAGAAGTATGAGTCAAAATAAGATCTCTGTCTGACATTGACGGATGAAGGTCTTCCCGTGCAAACTAAGTGCCACTTGCGTTTGGACTACCCCAATAGTAATTAAATTAGCTACAAAAAGCAATTAACTGAACCTACAAGTACAATGCCCAAGCTATATAGCGGCTAAGTCGGACACATAAAGTAATTACATACTTCCTAACCATTACATTGTCCCATTTGCGTTTTCCGCGACACCCAATCTCAGGCGCCTGACTCCCCTCCCCTATCCTCCTCCCCTATCCTCCTCCTCTCCCTGGCGTTCTCACTGTACCTACAGTAATTAACTTGACCACAAGAGTAATTGTTTTGACCTAAATTACAATGTCCGAGCTATATAGGAACTAAGTGAGACAAACAATGTAATTAGATACTTCCTAACCATTATATAGTCCTATTTGCGTTTTCCGTAATCGTAGATGCCTCCACGTCAAACATGGTGTTCAAAAATCCGTAAATAATTACGTTTTGGGCGATATATTTACTATTCATGTTTCATTTAGAAGGAAACTTTGTGATAATAAATTCTTCTGTGTAGATCTTTCTGATCTTGATTTCAATATCAACAGCAAGAGACAAGTTTATTACGGACGAGCGCTTTGTGATCTTCGAGACGGAGTTTGCTTCCAGTTTTTGTTATTTCTGTCACAATGACCAATATGACCAATACACAATGACCAATGCACAACGCAATAATAAAGGTAACAGGAAAGATTTCGAATCTTCAGCGGGTTTTCAATGATTTTGCTCCTCCCAATCCTCCATATAGAAGTAGGCAAACGCAGGTCCAAGATTACTGTTTATGGCGACGCTATCAATTTGATAATAGAGTAATCCGTCGATATTTTCAATCGCGCCTCACGAGTTCAGAGGCTATATATATATGCTTCTATATGAACATATACGTACATACATAGGGATATATATGTATGTACACATACATATATATTTAAATATATATATGTATATAAATACA
>SDVV010045870.1:0-10028 GCA_016164225.1 Gammarus roeselii
TGATGAGGGCTGCAACGGCCCGCCCGAGAGAGCTATTGAGGGCACGGAGCCGCAGGTGGGAGCTCACATTCATGATGAGGGCTGCAACGGCCCGCCCGAGAGAGCTATTGAACGCACGGAGTCTCGGGTGGGAGCTCACATTCATGATGAAGGCTGCAACGGCCCGCCCGAGAAAGCCATTGAACGCACGGAGCCTCTGGTGGGAGCTCACATTCATGATGAGGGCTGCAACGGCCCGCCCGAGAGAGCTATTGAGCGCACGGAGCCTCGGGTGGGAGCTCACATTCTTGATGAGGGCTGCAACGGCCCGCCCGAGTGAGCTATTGAGGGCACGGAGCCTCGGGTGGGAGCTCACAACTGCGCAGTGTTCGATAACGTTTGTTATTTTTATGACTTAGTGTCATGCGTGAAAAAAAAAAATGTATGTACATTTTTCCACATAATGATACTGCAAAAAAATTAGACTCATCTGACCGACGTTTTTTAAGGTTTTTCTTAGTTGAAGTGTTGTGACGTCATCAATTGTTGTTCATCACTGTCGAATTGAAACGGTGCATGGCCCAACAAAGCACAAACTACAAAAGACGATATCTCGAGAACTGTTCTTCTAATTGTTGCATTTCTTTTACTTTATCAAACAGCAGGTTGTAATAATAATAATAACAAAAGCTTTGTTAACAACTAACATGGGCATAGCATTACAATTGAGACATCTTAGTTTAGGGTTACAGTGAGAACAAAGTTATAAAATTACCGCACACAACTAAGAACAAGTTACTGCATACAACTCTATCCTGCCTATGCGGATAGTAATTCTCTCCATCGCCTTAACAATGACGAGGCAGCGTGCGCATCACCAGAGCAGATTGCAACGAGGATTTCATTTGGGGAGTTCATAACTCGGGTCAGAAGGCTGTGTGCCGCTTTACGGAACAGTACCTTGATGTGATCTGATTGGTTTTCAGCAAAAACCCTGTTCGCTGACGTCGAGCGAGGGACCTGCATCAGCCGTCTTAATGTGTCATTATAACTCACTGTCAATTTCCTCACGCTATACTGAAAGGATCTTCTCTACAGTGCATTGCAATAAATCGCTAATAATATGATTTGAAGAGCTGGATCTTAGCCTCCCTTGGTGCAAACGAGAATTTTCGTATCAGCATGATACCAACTGCATTTTGCCGCCTTGTTTGTTTTGCAACATCCTTGTCATCAGTGCAATCTGCTGTGATGATGCGCCCTAGATATTGAAATTCATTCACATAACCCAGTGCAACACCGCCTAGTTTTATCTCAGTCGATAAGCAGTAACTAGTACCCTTCGGTCTAACTAGCATACATAGTTTTTGCAGTGTTTTATACAATATCATGAGGTTCAGCAAAAATAATACAGATATCAAGAAGCTCTTGCAATGCTAAGAGAGTCGGTGCTAACAAGACCATATCATCTGCATGACTAAGATTGTTAACACAGCAGTTGGCGACATGACACCCTTTGTTTTCTCTACTTAGAAGGTAATTCAACTCATCAGTGTACACGTTATTCAACAGTGGTGATGGCTGACCTCTCAGCCTTATTCCGTTTTTACAATGATAATTGGCCAATTCGAACTACCCCATCGCACTAAGAATTCCTTTACCCTGTACCATACTACAAGCAAGTGCACAATATGAAGAGAGGCTCCTCTCGCAATTAACTTTTTGAACAAAGTCCAATGATTTACTCTTTCAAAAGCTTTCTTCGCGTCTAAAAAACATAGAAAACAGGCGAGTCTCTACATCTGTAATATTCAACAGTTTGTTTCAATGCGAATATCGTCATTTAAGTTCTATGGCCCTCTTTGAATCCAAACTGACTGTTCGCGGTAAACAGAAATGTTTGCTATCGTGCAAGAATAACCTGCTCAAGAACCTCGGAAATTGAGGTGGCAATAGCAATGGGGTGATAATGATTTCTATCAGAAGGGTCCTTCGTTTTACATTTCAGAAGAGGAATCACAGTTACATGCATTACCTCTCTTGGTAGCTCTTTTACATGAATGCAGCCAGAAAGAAAGAGAGCAAGTACCGCAGTCGGTCTGTGAGGAGCATTTTTTAACACTTCACTCGGTATGTCGTCATTTCCAACAGCTTTTTTATTTTTGAGGCATTTGACAACGCTCCTAACCTCTGACATCGAACCCATTTCGTTAACAGCAGGAACATTATAGAGGTTTTTTTGCCCCCAACCTCTATTCTCTTCGGTGTCAACAGAATTAGCTATGTGCTGGAAATGCTCCCCCCAGACCCCTGCAATGTTTGCTTCAACAGAGACGCCCGCCTCCGCGAGTGAAAGTGCTTCCTTTCTAGGATTAAGTGACCGAATTTCTTTCCAGAAATCCTTACATTTACCTTTTCGCAATTTTGCCTGAAGAGCCTCCGCACGCAACTGTTGCTCGTTCTCTCAAGAACGCGAGTTCTCTACGAAACCGTGACTTTGCTATCCTCATTTCTCGAGCAAGTTGACCCCTCCCCCCCGAGGCCTTATAGCAATATTCCAACTAAATACAGCGTCTCGTACAGCACTTGCCCTGCAACAGCAGTGGTTTGTACATTAAAGAGTAACTCTAGTACTGCCACTGTTTAATGCTCGCAGTTTATCACATCCTCCACATCCTGCGTCAAAAGCTGCTTTGAAATGGCTCCTATTTCTTGTAATCTTCTTTCCTCTTGCGTTTCCCTCTCGCTGATCACGGCGCGCGCCGAACGTCCGGTGTAACACCATGCCTTCATTGATCCCATCTAATGTACTCGTTGATCCCATGAGTCACCTCTTAGGTACTCCGTGTATATGCGCGGCAGCTGGTCATGATAAGTGGAGGCAGGAAAAGGCTGAACTTTGTTTTAGAGGTATGTTAGCGCGGTTTCGGCTCATTTTAACAGGATGTTGAATACAAGGTAAAGAAGCATGCTGGTCATTGCCAGGCTCCAGGGTTTTGTCCTGACTCTTGATGTATTTAATGCTATTTTAGTTTCTCCTGTCACTAAGGTGAAACATTTAGGTTTTTCCTCTCATTTTCCACCCGCCTCGCCCTCTCATTTCCCACCCGCCTCTCTCTCTCATTTCCCACCCATTTTGCCCCAAGAAGACTTGAGCGAAGAAAGCCTACATGAACGAGCAGTACTGTAACGGATGGCGTGCTCACATATTGACAGACGTCGTAAGTCGAGGTATCGCAAGGCTCTGTTTGCTGCCACTTGAACTTATCTTCAATTATTTTAATCAACGGACCGCTGTGCTGCCACTTTTCCATGCCATTATCAATGCACTACACAGCCCTCATACCTGTCCTGCAAGAAGGAAGGAGACCTCAAGGAGGTACTCCAGACGTGTTGTTGTTGCCACACTAAGTTGAACTAAGAGCTTGATCTGGCCGCTGCGCACTCGTTCCACTATTGGATATTGCTTCCTATCCCTGATTCGATGTAATGCGTTAGCTCTGTGTCCAGGCTATATTTACAAGTCAATACCTATGCTCAGCATTCATGCTCAGCATTCAAGCTTAGCATTCACTTATCAATAAAATAAGCAGATGCAGTCATTCATGGATGTGTGATGGAATTACTCATGCAAACGTTTTCTGGTTACACCAAAAAGTCATAATTGCTGCATAACACGTGTTGCACCTTGAGCCGACACGTTGTAGAACGTGCACGAAAGAAAATGCGTATGAGGTTTAGCGTCATGTTAACACAGCCAGTTGCGTATCCGCCGGTCCTGCTGCCTCACCCCTGGCCCGATGCCGACTCATTGCTTGCCCAGTACAGTCATGAGCTCGGTGGCAAACAACACATGCATCCTAACAAGCTTTCCTCTAATGATATGGCACGGCACGCGAAAATATTTGCCTTGCATCGAACCCGAGCAGGTAGCTGCTCTCTAGCCACAATTGGATGTGGGAGGAGGCTCTGACTCGCAGCTGTGAGGGTTGTGCTGCTTGGCCATGGTAGGGCTGCTCTCTAGCCACAATTGGATGAGGGGTGAGGCTCTGACTCGCAGCTGTGAGGGTTGTGCTGTTTGGCCATGGTAGGGCTGCTCTCAAGCCACAATTGGATGAGGGGTGAGGCTCTTGACTCGCAGCTGCAAGGGTTGTGCTGTTTGGCCTGGGTGAACTGCTCTCCATGGTGAAGTTTTGACTCGCAGCTGCGAGGGTTGCGCTCTGTTTGACCGTGGTAGGGCTGCTCTCCATGGTGGGACCGACTCGCAGCTGCGAAGGTTGTGCTTTTGACCATGGTAGAGCTACCATCCATTGCAGGGCTCTGACTCGCAGATGCGAGGGTTGTGCGTCTGACCATGGTAGGACTCCTTTCTATGGCAGGTCTGTTCTCCGTGGGTAGCCTGCAGGACTGCTCTGGTGCGGCTCTTGACTTGCAGCTGCAAGGATTGCGCTGCTATGCTTTGGCAAGGCTGCTCTCCATGATGGGACTTTGTTTCGCGGATGCAACGGTTTTGCTCCATGATGGTGCTTTGTTTCGCAGATGCAACGGTTGTGCTCCATGATGGTGCTTTGTTTCGCGGATGCAACGGTTGTGCTCCATGATGGTGCTTTGTTTCGCGGATGCAACGGTTGTGCTCCATGATGGTGCTTTGTTTCGCAGATGCAACGGTTGTGCTCCATGATGGTGCTTTGTTTCGCGGATGCAACGGTTGTGCTCTATTTAGCCATGATAGGGCAGGTATATTCTGAGGGTCTGTTGAGCGTGTTATTCGTCAAATATACCTCATCCTCTATCAAGTACACAGGTTCAGTGACCATCTAATGTTCCACGACCCATGAAATCTGAAATTTTTTTGGTAATAAAATGATAAGCTTTAGATTTGCCGAATGATAACCAATATAAAGTTTGTCTATCAAAGTATTTACTAAGAAAATAAATTATTGGTTAAAAAAATCACATTATGATTGCTTTAAAAGTTATTTATGATGAAAATGCAACTAAAATGAATCGTTCCTGTACCAAATTCGACGTGATACGCCTAAAGATGTTCAATTCTATTTTCTTGGACTCGATGAACCGTTTTGTTGGTTGCTGGAGTTGGTGGTGCTTCCCCAGCACCTGTGACAGAACCTCTTGTCCAGGCGCGCTCCTCACCGATCTTTTCTGAGTAAGAGAGCGTGCACCTTCTCGCAAGCCCTTCGCGATAGAAGCCTCATTCGCACTGCTTCTGCTTGAGCGACTTCATCCGACCTCTTCACTACTTATCCTCACCGTGAGGAGACGCGCCTCCTCACCTTTAGCTCCACCGTCCCGCTCTTGTCCTCGTCTCCCTCTTACAGCGCGACGGTTCTCATTTTACGCATCATGTTTATTCAGTCGGGCACCGCGGAACAAGATTCGCATGCAAATGCGGCCCTGCGTCGATACTTTCCTTCCACCAACTTGTAAAATTCCACGCAGAGCTGAATCTCAAGAGGCAATCCCAGCCCTCGTTTCCGCGCCTGGTTGACTCGCTGCAGAATATCTATGATCGCTCTGTATTGTTCTTCAGAAATCTGTGATGCCGCGTTTGGTGTTGGAGTGGAGCTATTGATGACTTCAGAGCTAGCGTGCTCTGCTGTTGCTGGCCCTGTTATGGGGTTGCTGGGGCGGCTGTGTTGAGATGCTGATATACCGTGCTGTTATGCCGTGTTGTTATGCGATGCTATTATGAGATGTTGTTATACGATACTGTTATGAAATGTTGTTATACATGTTGTTATACGATGCTGTTATGCGATGTTATGAGATGCTATTATGAGATGCTATTATGAGATGTTATGAGATGCTATTATGAGATGTTGTTATACGATACTGTTATGAAATGTTGTTATACATGTTGTTATACGATGTTGTTATACGATGCTGTTATGCGATGTTATGAGATGCTATTATGAGATGCTATTATGAGATGTTATGAGATGCTATTATGAGATGTTATGCGATGCTGTTATGCGATGCTATTATGATATGTTGGCTTGCGATGCTGTTGTGAGATGCTGGTATGCGGTGCTATTATGAGATGTTGTTATGCGATGCTGTTCTGCGATTCTATTATGAGATGTTGTTATACGATGCTGTTATGCGATGCTGTTGTGATATGTTATGCGATGCTGTTATGCGATGCTGTTATGCGATGCTGTTATGCGATGCTGTTATGCGATGCTGTTATGCGATGCTGTTATGCGATGCTGCAGGTGTGTTGTGGTGCTCGAAGTTTTGCGGTGTTCTCAAAGGGTGTGATAGTCGTGATTGTTGTCTTGCTGAAGATCATCTACAATCAAAATATTGATTGTTTAGTTTTTATGACAAGAAGAGAGGCGTTCGTCCAAGTTGCCTTATGACAGGCTTGAAATGAGTGCCTAATTATTCTAACTCGAGATTTTAGATTAAATAAGATCTCTTATTTCTGACGTCCTAATCATTATAAGTGCTTCAAGTCGAATGTCTTTTCACATTTTAATATGTTGAAGCATTGATCACACATCTTCGTGTGACACGAACTGTTCTCAAATATAATAATAACAATACAACTTTATTAACAACCATCATGAGCATGGTACTATAGAGATATTTACCTTAAAACATGCTTACTGTGACGTTACAACACACAACATTGCAAATATTAGAGCACGCCATTTTATCGTACCAATTTGTACAGTAATTCTCTCCATCGCCTTGACAAGACGAGGAAGCGAGCGCATCGCCAGAGCAGGTTGCAGTGGGCATTTCATTTGACGCACACTACCCGAGTCATGAGGCTATAGTGCTGCTTTACGAAGCTGCCTTGATGTTGGTCTGACTGGTTTTCAGCACAAACACTACTCGCTGATGTCGAGCGTGGGATCTGCATCAGCTGTCTAAGCTTCATTGTAACACCGTTAACTTTCTCACGATATATTGGAAGACATATTTCTATAGTACATTACAATTATATCTGGTAACAATATAATTAGAAGAGTTGGATTTAGGTTCCCTTGGTGCAAAGGAGAATGTCCGTATCATAATGTTACCAACTGCATTTGCCGCCATGTTTGCTCAGCAACATACTTTTTATCATTGCAGTGATGATGTGCCCTTGATATCTGAAATTCATCCACATAATCGAGTGCAACACCGCCTAGTTCTAATGATTATACGATCACAACACCGCCTAGTTCTAATGATTATACGATCACATCACCGCCTAGTTTTAATGATTATACGATCACATCACCGCTTAGTTCTAATGATTATACGATCACAATACCGCCTAGTTCTAATGATTTTACGACCATGCCATCGAACGCAGCAAACGAGAATTGGTTTGCCTACTTTTGACTTCAGCAATTATTTGACAGCTTCCAAAACCTCATGTCTTTTGAATTATTTTGGTCGGATTTCAAAAACATTGGCTTCGATAATCCAGCCCAAATAAGGTTACATTCTTATACAAATAGTATATATCCGCCGATGACCTTCATAGGTCACCTGCTGTGACATTCTACATTGTACTTAGAATTTGCATTACTCGACACCAAACGCATTTTCACTCTATTGATGATGCTAACGCACACCTTTTGCGAAGTGTTATGCTGGCTTTTTCATCGCATTGAACAATTTTTCGTGTGCTCCGCGTATCGTCTCTCATGGGCATCTTCCGTCCCCGCCAGCCCCCTACGGAGTGCGCCCTCACTCGAGCCCTGTCGTGAAGTATGGCCGTGAGTTTGGCCGGCCTCTTTTATCGACAGAGTGTCCTCCGGTCATCTCTCTGTGTATTTTATGCCCCCCTGGGATATTTAATGGCGCGTAAACTGCCAGCGGCAGTGATCGTTTGCATGTTTATGACTGGAGGCGGCCTCGCTTAACTCTAATGATGTCTGCTTTAGTCTTCTACTTCAATAAAATGACATTTTCGCAATGCAGTCAGTTGAAAATTATGCTTCGATCAATACTGTTATTGATGGCGAAATTCTGAATTTTATGCAAAATCACGCCGTTCATTCTGTTGAAATAAACGTTAGATATGTGTTAGAATATTTAGTGAAAGAAACGTTTGGTTAATATTGGATTATTTCGTATGAGAAGACGTTAGGTTAGTATATGAATATATGGTGCTGCAGTCTTGCTCAACATTGTAACCATTTGAAAGTATATTTTAAATGTCATTACGCTCTACTGTATAAACATTATTTTACATATAGCCTTGCTAGAAATGCAATGATATGAGATGGCTTATCCTATTGTTAATGCATGTTTCAAATAAACATGCTGGAAATGCGATGCTATAAGAGGGCTTTTCCTATTAATCTTGTATGTTCCCGATAAACATCATGGTAAAACCAAGGCTGAGATGCCATTTACTATTTTCCTTCTACGTGTCTGATTTGATCGTACCTTATCAAGGTTTTGATGTTTGTTGTCGCTCTCGTGGACGCATTTGTTTCGTTCATTGCGGTTTGGGGTAGTGAAACCCTATGATTAGGACGCGTAGAGTATTGCGAAAAGTTGTTCAAGGGGGCTCAAAGGCACATGGTGTGTTTCAGGACGATCACCGCGTGCTTTCAAAGAGAGCTTAACAAATGTGTTGAAAAGAGTCGGAATACAGCGAGACTGATTTGTAGGCTAAAATGAACATCTTTAATATAATTGTAAATTTGACACGTATATTTTTATGCGTTATTCTTACTGACGTTTATTATATTCATCTAAATGAGTATTTGTTTATGCGATAGCTGCCCAGTTTTTGCCTTTGTAGGAGTCAATGTTCACCTCGTGGTCTTCACTTCTTACTACGCGATGGGCTGTGTTTGATCCTTTCTCTTGGTTTTCTTTCATTATTATTAAATCTTTTTTATTTCCATCGTCTAGCAATGGGTTTTCAATACTTAGGTCTAAAACATCAAACTAATTTTTTTAAATGCCGTATTTGAATTAGCGAAGCGAGAAATAAAAATGAATTTGTGACAGCATATCTCCTGTCGGCGGCCGATTTGTAGCTACTTCGTGTTGCAAAGCAGTTTTCACAATATGTGCTATATTTTTAAGTGAGAAACTCATGGGCATAGGATTGATAAATCCAAAATTAATGAATACATCGCAGCTCATCTCTAGTTGGCGGCTGGTTTGTCCTTCATGGAATGGAATGGAATACACAATATACCATTAAATAAATACCAACACCTATATATTCATACTAATATACATTTACATGCACGTACATATATATATACAAATACATATACATGTACACATACAAATATACACACATATACGCGTACATACCTACATACATATATGGACGACAATCAGTATAATTCAGTGTGGGGAGTACAAAACTTAGATGGACGGAGTTCTCCAAGAGAAGAATAGAGAACAATGTTACCTTTTATGATGGCGATTGCAACTTAAAAATGGTAAGGTGATTGGTATAATTCATTAATTTATTTATATTTGTATCGAAATTACTTCTGTGAGAGAGCGGCTACATATTATTCATCGACAGACAGAGCACACTTTAAAAGGATTGAGACATTGAAAAAGATGAGACGTTAGTTAACAGCAAGGGTAATTGGCAGGGGCAATTGTTGATTGGTGTGGAGATATAATAACCAGTTACAGCTAAGTATCAATGAATCAGAATAATCCAATGCTGGAGTACACAAGTAGGATGAATAAACTTCCGTTATAGGAGACAAGGTTGAGTATTAGCTTATAAGGCAATGATTGTATCATCAAAAATGGTACGGTAATTGGTAGAACCAGTTCAATGAGTGATATTAAAATCGAGTTAACATTTGTCGAAGTTAGAAGCTGCCTATCGTTCCTCGAAAAAACTGAGTTTGTATTTCAATTATAATAAAACGAACAGGAACATTTAAAACATATAAATAGACGAAACGCTAGTTACCACTTATGGTAATTGGCAAAGATAATTGTGATCGGTAGCAACATAGAAAACATATGTATCGTCAGAGTAAAAACGATTAGATGGTGTCTCAATATTGAGAGGGATGGTGGTGGTGGATTCG
>SDVV010045871.1:0-10028 GCA_016164225.1 Gammarus roeselii
TATATATTTCTCTGCTTTGTATTCATGGCCTTTTCTAACTCGAATGTGTATATACATGTTACCTTTCTCCTATCCGCCCATTCTAACAGGGGGAGGGATGTTTCTCATCCAGATCTATTCTCTATGAACGTCATTTTCCCCTGCCCATGCATGTGTCCTAAGCGAGGTGTTCATAGGTCGTGTATCCAGTCATGAATTACATCGAACGACATATTTATATAGTGGGATAACTCAATGTTCCTCTTGGAAGTAATATCATTGTGCATATCGTGTAGTTAATTCACTTGGCATATGAATCGTTCATTATTATAGGTGGCATATCGTCGGCGATGGTTGGTTGGTCGGAGATGATCCGCCTTTTATTTTCCTCATCAATTCTATCTATTTTTATCCCAGGTGCTATCCGGACTTTCCCTGTGATTGGTAAGAACAACATTGATTCACTACTCCTGATATTGACGTATTTAAAAGCAACACTTCTGTAGTACGTAGCCGTGCACGTGTGTCGGCTGATACGATTCAAGCTGACGAAAATAATAGAACTAGGAAAAACTCAAAGGTTGAATATACTGAGCAAAAAAATAGTAAATTTGAATCTCATATATTTTACATAGTTCCCAATTCTTCATTGAGTACACTGTAATTGCATGGCACGAAGTCAATCCCATTTGCTATGAAAATGATAATTTATGAGAAATATAAGTTCGTAACTCTTCGAGTATAATGAGCGAGCAGGAATTACAATTATTATCTTTCTCTTTCCTCCCACCTTTTAGCGCATCGTGGCTATAGTTACCCTTCAGGTGTGTAAATAAGTCAATGCATCCAAGCGTAGTTACTTGCGTAGCATTTAGAGTGAGTGAGCCACAACTGTGCAAGGCATGTTGCTCAATGAGCATGTTGCTCCTGAGCATGTTGCTCCTGAGCATGTGGCGCTTGAGCACGTTGCTCGTGAGCATGTTGCTATTGAACACGTCTCTCCTGAGCACGTTGCTCATGAGCACGATGCTCATGAGCACGTTACTCTTGAGCACGTTGCTCTTGAGCACGTTGCTCTTCAGCACGTTACTCTTGAGCACGTTACTCATGAGTACGTTGCTCATGAGCACGTTGCTCGTGAGCACGTTGCTTTTGAGCATATCCAGTGTCGGTTTGCAACGTTCGTAAAATAATAGTTGCTTTTGAAGTTTATATTTGAACAGTCCTGCATTGAGACTGTACGCATGTGTGTGCGTATCCTTGAATGTTGTGTGTGCAGAGATACGAGAGCAAACAGCATCCTGTCTACACAAACATTAATCTTTACGCACTGACTGCAGGGATGTTAAAATCAGAACTTTTCAGCAACTTATTCGTTTAACTGACGTTGAATGAAAGGAACCTGCTCTACGAGAGCTGACATTAACCGTGTTGATATTAATCCTGCATGGCTTTCTATCCTCAGGAAGGAAGGTGGTTTAGAAATTAAAACGGTGTCTCCTTTGTAGTAAAGCCTCCTTGTTTACTAACCATCTATTAGCGAATCTCCTTTCGTCTATTGAATCGTGCCACACATGAACCCTTAATGTATATGGATTGCCATGTTCCTCGTCTTGGAATTGTTCTATTATGTGCGATACGCATACAATAAACATTGCGCATGACCGTCAAAACATGAGCTGTCAATCACATGTGTGGTTGTTAGCCGTCTAGATAGCCTGTGTACACGTTTGTGCCCTGTTGTGTACCTCAGATTACACATGTGAAGGAAGAAGTATACTTCGCTTGATTTTTTTTCATTTAGTGGTAGTACGTTTTAAACAATTGCACGTTCTCAGTCACCTAAAAATGTATTTCAATGCTGCTTGACCCATTGTTGATGAATATTCACTGCAACATAAATTACTAGAAAATTACAAAGAAATTATAGATATTCATACTTGCATTTCATTGACATACAAGTTCAAATGAGAAAATTCCCATAATCCCCAAATTCCCCGAATCCCCAAATTTTATTCTCTACGGACTTGTTTATCCCCATTGCGCTTCCAAGATCCCCAGCCATAGGCTTGCGTGTGCATTTTAGTTCAGTAACTCCCTACTCAGCCTATTCTTCCCCAGAAAAATTTCTGTCACTTTTAAGCACGCAGTTCTGTAGCTACCAAAGTTTACCGGTAACTTCGGCTCGAAGTTCCCTTAGTCTGTCTTGTGTTCTTTTTCCTAAGATGCTCTTTTTTACATTAAAGTCAATTCCTCGAGCAGCAGTTTTGCTTATTATGTAAGCTAATATTGCCTTGAGAGCATGCCAAGTTGTGTTTTTTTGTATTTGGAATTAACTCTAAGACTTTGTTCAGCTGTACTTTACAAGGGGTAAGTCTAGTCTTTAATAAAAAGTTTTAGAGTTTATTTGACAAATTTTTACAATTCCATAGCAAATTTGAATAATGAATAGTACGTACATAAGGATGATTTTCCTTCTCCGTAATTCGTCGACTTCTTTATCAATATGTGTATGCTATACTTGTAGGCTGCTGAACGCACGCACTAGCTAGAACACGAGAACAGACGGCTGGCTCTACTCGCTTCTGGAAAAGATTTACATGTTTAACTCCAAAAAAAAAAGTAGTTCAGATTTGTTTCAGCTCGCTTCCCTTTTCATTGAAGAACTGTTCCGTGTTTATAGGATAAAACAAAAGCGTTTCATTTAATCTCAGGGATGTGATGAAGTCCATTTATGTGTGTAGATATTAGTAAAACTGATTCGATCCTAAAACAGTTCTGGGTTGCGCAACAAATGAATTAAAGATTAACTAGGAAGCATAATTAAAACTGGCAGTGACAACCATCATTTTTTTAGTGACACAACCTCCTGACGAGTATCAGCTGTTCGTAATAAACGAAGACATCTACTACCCTTCATTGTTAGGAGGGACGAGCTGTACGACAAATGCATTTTTTTTTTCTGTTCAGAAAGAGTGCATGAAAAAAAAAGAGTTCATATGGACTGTGTTTGTTGTGTACAGCCACACGCTAAAGTCGAGCGTCTTAGCAACTTCTGCACAAAAACAGCGTCCTTTATTGTTTTGGCTCTTATTTCTATGAGATTGTTTGGTTAGGAACTTCAACCCATTACTTGTGCTCGTCATAAATTAAGCTGCTGACGCCGCTTAATCTTTGCACGTGAGTGTACCTGTAAACCATTGCACTTACTCTTACCTTCTCCAGCCAGCAACCCACGTCCCTACCGTTGTGAGTACTGGCTATTAAATACCTACTATGCACAATAAATGTTAGGCCTCTTTCCTCACACTTTCTGCATGGATGCATTTGTGATGACGTCACAGCGCCTATGCAAATTCTTGCGTAGTCTGGATACACTAAAAATAGATGTATGAGAACGTACACCAGCTGCCCTCTAGTATGACAGCGTACACCAGCTGCCCTCTAATGTGAGAGCGTACACCAGCTGCCCTCTAGTATGAGAGCGTACACCAGCTACCCTCTAGTATGAGAGCGTACACCAGCTGCCCTCTAAAGTACAGAAGCTGTCGCTACTGGAAAAGATGGTGCATCTCAAATGCACCTATTCCAATCGCTTGCGGCGATGGCTTGCCACCGAACTGAACACATATTAAGAGTTATTTGATTATGTGATTGAAGGCGCTGTGTCATAGCTTCGTTTATTAGAACATCAAGCACGTCACATGCATTCCTCGTACAGTAAATCGATTAAACTTCATTCAAATTTAAAAAAGTGCATCTGCTATTGCTGAGCTTCGACCTACGTTGTTGAAACCATCCTACTAACCTGTCGTAGTAGGAGTGTACAAGGAAGCGTCACTGAGTAACCCGCCTTAGCATCAGTGGGAGTGTACAAGGAATCGTCCCTGAGCAACCCACCTTAGCATCAGTGGGAGTGTACAAGGAATCGTCCCTGAGCAACCTGCCTTAGCATCAGTGGGAGTGTACAAGGAATCGTCCCTGAGGCCCTGTTGCATCTCATCCCCCTTCAATAATGCTTCATCAAACTAACTCTAGCAATGCATATTCTAGCTTCGGAATAACGCAATGAGAAGCTGATTTTACGAAAACTTCAAATTAAATTAGATGAAAGTACAAGTTTCACATAAATCTTTATAATTTCCTTGTAGGTATTTAAACTGAATTGTAATCCGATTAATAATATTCTTTGGTAGCATTTGGCTGGATAAAATACCGTAAAAATATAAAAAATCCTATCATGTTGAATTAGTCATAAATTAATATTGTTTGTTTCTTCATCACAATTAACCATGCACGAACATATTAACGTATCGAAGAAAGATTCACGCAATTCACGTACTGTAAAGTGTACGCATTTCCACTACCTTAAGACATGCATGTAATGTCAAAAAAAAAACATTCAAATAATATTTAATTATTACGGATTGATGTTTTATCTTTCGTATAAAACCAACCGTTGCAGAATTTTATTTTACGGCTGAACCTGAAACAATGGTGTTGAAATCCTTTTTCTAATAATAATAAATATTATTATTACTGTTATTGTTATTAACAATCAGAGTTGGCCCCTATAAGTTCCACTCGGCTACACAAATATCAGTGTAGAGCCACATATACCAGAGTGCTGTTACCATTGTCATTGCCGTTTATAAAGTTACTACTAATGGCCAGAGAGTGCTGTTACCATTGTCATTGCCGTTTATAAAGTTACTACTAATGGCCAGAAAGAGTGCTGTTACCATTGTCATTGCCGTGTATAAAGTTGCTACTATTGACCAGAGAGAGTGCTGTTACCATTGTCATTGCCGTGTATAAAGTTACTACTAATGGCCAGAGAGAGTGCTGATACCATTGTCATTGCCGTGTATAAAGTTACTACTAATGGCCAGAGAGTGCTGTTACCATTGTCATTGCCGTTTATAAAGTTACTACTAATGGCCAGAAAGAGTGCTGTTACCATTGTCATTGCCGTGTATAAAGTTGCTACTATTGACCAGAGAGAGTGCTGTTACCATTGTCATTGCCGTGTATAAAGTTACTACTAATGGCCAGAGAGAGTGCTGATACCATTGTCATTGCCGTGTATAAAGTTACTACTAATGGCCAGAGAGTGCTGTTACCATTGTCATTGCCGTTTATAAAGTTACTACTAATGGCCAGAAAGAGTGCTGTTACCATTGTCATTGCCGTGTATAAAGTTACTACTAATGGCCAGAGAGAGTGCTGATACCATTGTCACTGCCGTTTATAAAGTTACCACTAATGGCCAGAGAGAGTGCTGATACCATTGTCATTGCCGTTTATAAAGTTACTACTAATGGCCAGAGAGAGTGCTGTTACCATTGTCATTGCAGTTTATAAAGTTACTACTAATGGCCAGAGAGAGTGCTGTTACCATTGTCATTGCAGTTTATAAAGTTAATACTAATGGTCAGAGAGAGTGCTGTTACCATTGTCATTGCCGTTTATAAAGTTACTACTAATGGCCAGAGAGAGTGCTGTTACCATTGTCATTGCCGTTTATAAAGTTACTAATAATGGCCAGAGAGAGTGCTGATACCATTGTCATTGCCGTTTATAAAGTTACTACTAATGACCAGAGAGAGTGCTGATACCATTGTCATTGCCGTTTATAAAGTTACTACTAATGGCCAGAGAGAGTGCTGTTACCTTTGTCATTGCCGTTTATAAAGTTACTACTAATGGCCAGAGAGAGTGCTGATACCATTGTTATTGCCGTTTATAAAGTTACCACTAATGGCCAGAGAGAGTGCTGTTACCATTGTCATTGCCGTTTATAAAGTTACTACTAATGGCCAGAGAGTTGTTTGGGTCGGTTCTGATTGAGCAAGCAGCAAAATATAATAAAGTTTGGTTAGGCTGATTTTAATTAAATCATAACAACTGTTGCCAGAGCCCCCAAATAAAATTCTAACGCTTCAGTCTCGTCAAATCTGCCCTCAGCGGCATGCAGCACCCGACGCTGACCAAGCAGGATTCACAGCTGTTTGGATATAGCAATGTAGTGCCTGGGCCGGGACCGTATCTTGGTAGATTCCTTTTTGAAATTCCTTGTGTGATTTTCAGGAAATGTATTCCGACGAAGTAGCTAATGGAAATAGGTATCTAGGTACATTTTTTTTAAGTATCTAGGTACAGTATTTTAAATTATCTAGGTACAGTATGTTAAGGTATCTAGGTATTGCATTTTAAATCATCTAGGTACAGTATATTTAGGTATCTAGTCACAGTATTTTAAATTATCTAGGTACAGTATGTTAAGGTATCTAGGTATTGTATTTTAAATCATCTAGGTACAGTATGGTAAGGTATCTAGGTACAGTATTTTAAGTTATCTAGGTACAGTATGTTTAGGTATCTAGGTACAGTATTTTAAATTATCTAGGTACAGTATGTTTAGGTATCTAGGTTCAGTAGCGAAATAAAACTCGTTTAAGATATGAGATTTTAAGAAAATCTACGATAATTTTCCGCTCGATATTTGAAGTCATCAAAAATGTAATTGATTTTGTTCATTAGGAAGCTTTGTCCGGTTACCGATTCGTATAAAAGATGGAGTTAATCCAACGGGGGAAAATTAGAGTATCTGTTTTCGGTTATAAACTAACCAAAAATTGCTCTTCTTTCGTTACTGTACAGTATTTTGAGCTACCTAGTTACGGTGTTCTGTACATTATTAAATACTTAGCATGATTTGCAGGCAGTGAATGTGAACAAAGGTCTGGATACAGACATTATTCAGGAAGTATCTGGATAACGAAAGTATTGAGAAAGTATCTGGATACAGACAACATTAAGAAATTATCTGGATACAGACAACATTAAGAAAGTATCTGGAAACAGATAACATTGAGAAAGTATCTGGATGCATACCGTACAGTATATTGTCTGACACCGCTAAAGGCTGTTTTGTGAACTGAGGTTACTTCATGAGCATTATTCCTGGTAAGAATAACATGAAGTGAATCTTGAAGTTACCCAATTTAATTCGAGCATTCCTGCTTATCCTCTCGACTGAATAACTTGATAGAGGGAGGGCGTCATAGAGGGAGGGCGTCATAGAGGGAGGGCGTCATAGAATGAGGGCGTCATGAGGGAGGGCGTCATAGAGGAAAGGCGTCATAGAGGGAGGGCGTCATAGAGGGAGGGCGTCATAGAGGGAGAGCGTCATAGAGGGAGGGAGTCATAGAGGGAAGGCGTCATAGAGGGAGGGCGTCATAAAGAGAGGGCGTCTTAGAGAGAGGGCGGCATAGAGGGAGGGCGTCATAGAGGAAGGGCGTTATAGAGGGAGGGCGTCATGGAGAGAAGGCATCATGGAGAGAGGGCGTCATAGAGGGAGGGCGTCATAGAGGGAGGGCGTCATAGCGGAAGGGCGTCATAGAGGAAGAGCGTCATAGAGGAAGGGCGTCATAGAGGAAGGGCGTCATAGAGGAAGGGCATCATAGAGGAAGGGCGTCATAGAGGAAGGGCGTCATAGAGGGATGGCGTCGGAGAGAAAGGGCGTCATAGAAGGAGGGCGTCATAGAGGGAGGGCGTCATAGAGAGGGCGTCATAGAGGAAGGGCGTCATAGAGGGATAGCGTCATAGAGGAAGGGTGTCATAGAGGAAGGGCGTCATAGAGGGAGGGCGTCGTAGAATGAGGGTGTCATAGAGGGCGGGCGTCATAGAGGAAGGGCGTCATTATGATTATGAATTTGAGTGTTTTCATCCTACGGCGTTTGAAGACTTCTAGCCGCCCAAGTTCTTGCTGTACAGTGGCGGACACTAATCCGTTAGGGGTGTCTGTAACGATAAGAATGTGTGGTCCCACATGCAACTCAATGAAATAGGAATGTTTCGTCCCGAGTTCCGTACTATACTCTTCTGAGCTTCTTCAGGATTTCTAGTAATAAAATTTCGGTCAAGCTTATTATGCGAATTTTTTCATGTAGGATTTTTGTTCATCTATTAACATGACTTCAATATTCTTTTGATCGTGGACATAGGTCAATGTTTATTCATCTCTCAATTCAACTTCATTTGAGTATTTTTTTCAAGATAAAATGTTGTATAAACTATCTGTGAATCTTCATTTGTTGACGTAAATTCTTTTGCTGCTGCACGTATCCGCGGGTACTCCATAATGCCGTCTTCTCAATTGCCGTCTGTGGAACACTATTGGCTGCTTCTATCACTCTCCCTATCCCTGAAATTGAAGGCATGACCTGGCCAATGATAACCCAACCCTACTTCAAATGGGGGAAATGTTGATCTTATAATACTAGTTCTTGGCAGGCACTGAGCCCATGCTGGGCTCACCTCAAGTGGTCCCACCCCCAGGGAGCTCCCTTGGTTTCCTCTTACCCGTTTACAACAATTAGACCTTGATTTGCAGGTTATGTAACGCTTCATGTACTTAGCTAGGGCAGCTGGTGATCATGGTTAGCGGTCCCTAGCATTGTCACCAGCTATGGCAGCTGGTGATCATGGTTAGCGGTCCCTAGCATTGTCACCAGCTATGGCAGCTGGTGATCATGGTAAGCATTTCCTAGCATTGTCACCAGCTATGGCAGCTGGTGATCATGGGCAGCTCTCTCTAGCATTGTCACCAGCTATGGCAGCTGGTGATCATGGTAAGCGTTTCCTAGCATTGTCACCAGCTATGGCAGCTGGTGATCATGGGCAGCTCTCTCTAGCATTGTCAACAGCAACGGAGCCATAAATCAAACGTTCGTTTATGCTGTGAATTAAAAAGATAAGAGCGCTTTGCAATAAATGACGAGTAAAGTTGATGTTCTACAATAAATAACGGGCACCATCGGCAGTCCCTCGCCTCTGGTTGTATTGCAACTTTCACTCGCGTCATCCATGTACGCACGGCAATAAATCGTTTAATAAATGCGTCATACTTGCATCATCAAAGGCGCGTGATGCATGTTTCATCAAAGGTTCGTGATGCATGTTTCATCAAAGGCGCGTGATGCATGTTTCATCAAAGGCGCGTGATGCATGTTTCATCAAAGATTCGTGATGCATGCTTCATCAGAAGCGTGTGATGCGTTCATCACCAAAGGCGTGTGATGCGTTCATCACCAAAGGCGTGTGATGCGTTCATCACCAAAGGCGTGTGATGCGTTCATCACCAAAGGCGTGTGATGCATTCATCATCAAAGGCTTGTTATGCGTTCATCACCAAAGGCATGTGATTCGTTCATCAGCAAAGGCGTGTGATTCATTCATCACCAAAGGCGTGTGATGCGTTCATCATCAAAGGCTTGTGATGCGTTCATCACCAAAGGCGTGTGATGCGTTCATCATCAAAGGCTTGTGATGCGTTCATCACCAAAGGCATGTGATTCGTTCAACACCAAAGGCGTGTGATTCATTCATCACCAAAGGCGTGTGATGCGTTCATCACCAAAGGCATGTGATTCGTTCATCACCAAAGGCGTGTGATTCATTCATCACCGAAGGCGTGTGATGCGTTCATCACCAAAGGCGTGTGATGCGTTCATCACCAAAGGCGTGTGATGCGTTCATCACCAAAGGCATGCGATTCGTTCATCACCAAAGGCGTGTGATTCATTCATCACCAAAGGCGTGTGATGCGTTCATCACATTCCTCACTGCAAAGTGTTAATCAAAGCCTGCCTCAATGGGTCTATGTTTAGCGCCACTCGTGTCCCTCGGCCCCCTGCATTGGACACAGACGTGCACCAAATATGCACACAGACGTGCACCACATATGCACACAGACGTGCACCACATATGCACACAGACGTGCACCACATATGCACACAGACGTGCACCACATATGCACACAGACATGCACCACATATGCACACAGACGTGCACCACATATGCACACAGACGTGCACCACATATGCACACAAACGTGCATCACATATGCACCCAGACGTGCATCACATATGCACACAGACGCGCACTACACATGCACACAGACGTGCACCACATATGCACACAGACGTGCATCACATATGCACACAGACGCGCACTACACATGCACACAGACGTGCACCACATAT
>SDVV010045872.1:0-10028 GCA_016164225.1 Gammarus roeselii
TTATCATCAGCTCCAAACAGAAGCTAAAACACACTGAAACCACGCTACGGTAACAACGTTTCGCACATTTACTGACCCAGACGCGTTGCTGATCTTGTTCAAAGGCGTGACCTACATTGAGGCAGAATACATGGACTTCTCCAACTACCCGAAAAATCATCCCTTGTACGACGAATCCAAGAAAAATGATAACTTGAACTACTGAAAAGCGAAACAGCTGACGACTACCCTAGTGAAATCATTTGCTTACAACCAACGTGTTACAGAATGTTGCTCGAGCCCGAGGGAACAAAATCAGCTGCTAAAGGTGTCAATTACCAGACACAAGTCAAAATCAAACATGAACAATACAGAGACATCCATACCCAGAAAACCTACACGCACTTTGACACCCTACACAACAATCACGCGCAAGCATGCCAGCTTCAAACTGTACGCACTATTAAAACTGCCTCTGTAAATTTGAAAACAAATGCTACTACCTCGACTCCTGCAACACGCTTGCCTATGACCATCCGGATATTCCCAAAACATCCATTGAAAATGAACCTACCGTCACTAAAAAGAGGAAAAGATGTGTGGTGTCTGATAAAACGAATGTAAACACGGATTTAACATGTAAGAGGTGTAAGCCGGGTGAGACCTTCTTTGACGTGAGTACTAAAGTGAATGACAAAAAATACGTCAAGTTGAACATGTTATAACCTGTAAATGTTCAAAGTATGTAAATTTCCTTATATTAAACCATGTAATAAAATTTAAAAACTTGAAATTTATGTGATTGTCCACAGAAATATGTATTGAAAATGCGTGAAAAGAACAGCAACCAACCCCAAATGTATAAAAACGATGTAAATGTTTCTATGAACCCTGTATCTATGTCATAAAATATATATACAAATATAATCTTAACCTTGTCTCATTGTCTACAGAAAAAACGCATCTGAAAATACGAGAACGTATCTGCAACTATTTGTTCCTTAACGATGAGCCCTGACAAAACTCTGAAAATAAAATGGGCATGCAACGGGGAAAAAGGGAATGGAGTTAATCAAATAATATCGATGGTGCTATAAAAAAACACGTATAAGCTATGGACATCACTTATAAAGAGAAAGATGTCATAATCTACGTATCATAACGATCGAACAACCCTACCGCGCGAAATAATCCAATCAAAATACCCCCGATACAATTAAAATTGCCTTGTACGAGACCCATTAACATATATCTATATAAGTCGAACGAAACCGAGGCGTAAGCCAAATGATTAAAGGTACACCCTAATGCATGTGCAAATGAAACAAACGCTATGCCTACCGAACGCGGCAAGTGATCAAAGCTACACCATGCTTCATGGCCGAGTGAATCAACGCTATTTCTACCGAACGCGGCAAGTGATTACAGGAATACCCTACAAAATGCCCCGAAAAGTGCGAGTTAGGATAAGATCACTGACGACATTGACGGATGAAGGTCTTCCCGTGCAAACTAAGAGCCATTTGCGTTTTTGACACCCAAAAAGTAATTGAAAGGACCACAAATGTAAATAAATGGACCTAAATTATATTGTCCGTGTTATATAGGGACTAAGTCGGACACACAATGTAATTACATACTTCCTAACCATTACATTGTCCCATTTGCGTTTAGATGAGCCCCAATCTCAGGCGCCTTACTCCTCTCTCCTATTCTCCCTCTTCTCGGGCGTTCTCTCTGAACCTACAGTAATTAGCTTGACCACAGGAGTAATTGTCTTGACCTATATGGACAGTTATTACAATGTCCGAGTTATAATGTGGCTAAGTCGGACACACAATGTATTTAGATACATCCTATCCATTGCATTGTCCCAATTGCGTTTTCGTGACATGCTCAGCCGGGCGGTCGTGAAATATGGCGTGCAAAAATCCGTAGAGATTTACGTTTCCTATGACACTAACTAACTACTTATGGGACCTCGCACCGCTGTTACGAGACATCGTATCGCTGCTGCGGGACATCGCGCAAACAAAATAGCCGTCAGTGCATGATTACAATAGCCGTTATTGCATAGTTAAATCTTGATAACTTATTTCACCACTGTGAAAACAAGTGTAATAATTTATGATCTATTGGTTTGATTTAGATATAGATTTTTATTATAGCTGTGCCCATACTACCTGTCTGTTCCTTAGCAGTTATTTACTAGTATACTGACTTTTAACACTTCAAATGCAACTGGTTGTTGTCAACGCACAACTATAATTGAAAAAGTATTCCCGCACTGTTAGGATGCTTCTGTTAGAATGACACACTGTTAGGATGCAGCTCTGGTTCGTTTACTTTTATTTTAGCGGTGCGTGTGTACCTGCTTGTCTTCATCAGTATCCTAATGGGTTATTGGTATTCAAATAATTAGCATTTTCAAATGAAACCGGTTTGCAGTAACAAAATCCGAGGAAATTTGGAGTGGGCAGTATCATTGCACTAAACTCTAAAACCATAAGCCAAGCAGCCACCATTTGATCATGAAATTTTTTGTCCATGTTATGTTGTCAGTTTACTTTCTGGGGAACTTGTACCAAAAAATACCTCAAATGAACTCAATACCTTAAAAATCTATCCCGCAATAAGAAGTAACTTGCACTAACACGCATCCGACGATTATCAAATCAAATCAATTAAAATTAAAGTCAAATCAATGAACGGGACCACTACTGCCAAAGTTCAACAGCAAGAATATATCGAATTTTTGTATCTGTTGTTACTCCAGTTCCATTACAATAATAAAGTAACAATAGGTTATACAAAATTATTTGTCTATGTGACTTTTGCGTCAATCATAATCAAGTGGAAACTTCTGTGACTTAAAAACTAGGAGCAGCTGTAAAAGCTATTCTTTCTCTAAGGGTGCCTTAATGCCTCTCCCTTCTCCCCCGCGCCCCTACAACCGTTGTCAGAGCCGATCGTCCCCTACACCTCAACCGTATTCAAAGATGTTAATGGTATTACGATTTTCAACATTGTCAAATGTGGCCGGTTCTTTTTAACAAAACCGCAAGTATCTTGTATCAGGTAGTATCATTGTATTGTACCACTTTACATCTTGCAGCTTAGGATCGTGCTACGATTTCATAACACCACACTTACTGAATTGTAATTATTTTTTCATCATCTTCTAATATCCTGCCGGTCATGTCTGGTACAAGGTTGGTGCCCAGAATCATGATATCATTCCTTTATTGAGAAGCAGATGGGAGCAGCTACGAGTTAGTTTAGCTTTGCATTCAACCCAGATCCTGCTATAGGAAGTAACCTTGCACCTACGCGCATCCGACGATTAGCGCATCCGACCCTCATTTCTATTATTCCCGTTCTAATTCCGTTTTCGAATCGTCGACATAATCGTCACATCCAGCATCTTATTATAGTATTGCATTCATATTTGCTGTCTACAAGAAATCACAAAAAATAGAACTTAAGCTAACAGTCTATTTTCCAATGGGTAAATTCTATAACAGTCCAAGATGGTTCATGCTAAGCTAGAATGTGGCATCTACCACACCTCGTACGCCCCTGAACTAATGGATTGCCAAAGTTCTTCTGGCTCTGTTAGGACTTTGCGTAGCAGTCCCTCAAATGGGGAATGCAAGACATTGCGCTGTAAGTTTTCTCAAGCAGCAGAGAAAACCAAACAACTGAGAGCACAAATCAGTAACGCCTCCGAATAGCTTATGCAAAACAGAGTCAGTCTCATCCAATGGGTTATCCATAACAGAGACAGCGAACACGAATACCCTATTGCTAACTGTTCAATTTAAATTGGAAAACGTGCTGAAACAATTTCACAAATTAAAGATCTGATAAGCAGCGAATTAGCAGCAGTCAAAGAAACTGTCGAGGCCACCCAAAATCAAGTGAAAGAACTCCAAGTGCACCTAGACTCCAAATTCGCCAAGAAGCCTGCAGCTCTAGACGTTGAGATAAACGATCGTATTAAGCCGATAGAAAACACAATCAAAGAGAGCGAGGCACTGTACACAACTGTAGTTAGTAGGAGGTAGCCACGCTGTGACAATGCAACACACGTTCTACCACAATCTCACCACTTTCGACCCAATACACGTAACCGATTCGATGTACTGCCCGATGAAATGGACAGGCAGAATACAGAATAAATTATTTTGATTGGTGATTACAACGTCACCTACTTCAAATCAAATCATCGAAAAGAGAGAATTCAACTGAAAATACTCGGCAAAGCTTATTTGAAAATTGACGAGGTCAAAGGCGTAATCGCAAAGGAAAGGATACATTCATCTAAAAGAATTATAATGAAGTCGGAGCTACAGACGTGTCGAAGACGGAATCGACATGAAAAAGGTATGAACCATGCTAAACAACATCAAACCTTCACACGGGAACCTCCATGCCACTGGTATCCTAAGTAGATACAAGTTAAGCAAGATGATTTTACTCAACAATCGCCTAGCAACTTTCTGCAAAGTCCAAAAAATCTCTTTCTCGGATCATTGGGATGCGATGATCGACCCAAGTTACTATAACTTTAATAGAATCACCAAAATGGCTTGCATTAACACGTATGGACTTGATATAATCGAAAACATCCTTAAATACATCGGCGCTGAACTTGTCAACGAAAATAAGTCAAAAAACGTAAACGATTTTATACCAACAACTCCGCCAGCAGTGCCTGACAAACGACACAGCAACCTCCACCCGTTTCAACACGAGATACACAACAAATGCAAGTGCCCATCAAAACACCACCACAGGTCCTAGCAAAAAAGTTCTGTCATCATTCCAGTCCGAGATAGAGGCAGTAGTCGCAGCTCCGCTAGTACAACCCGTGTAAACGAAAACGAAAGTCTTGGCTCCGATGCAAGACCTCAGAGTAGAAGCAAAATAAGTCAAGCAAATCAAGTCAATGTGACCAACGGTACCATAAAATGTTACTACGTGAACGCTAGAAGTATCAGAGACAAAATCGAAGAATTAGGTATCCTTGCATTGAATGAAAGTTTCGACATAATAGCAATCACAGAATCGTGGACGAAATTGAGCACCAGGCATTATTTAGGCGGATTTACTCTTCCCGGTAACTCACTATTTTACAAAGATAGACAAGGCCGAGAGGGCGGAGGAGTGCGGTTTCTCGTGAAAAACCCTTTCCGTAAATATTAGAAGTCACCATTCCAAACAACAGGCACGACATAGTTTCAATCCAAGTAGTCGGTGAACATATAAAATGTCATATCACTATGGTCTATCACCCCCTAAAAGCAAGGTTGCAGATGATATCGATCTTCACAACACCCTCGTCGATGTTGTCACAACACAACACAGTATTGTGCTTGGCGACTTCAATATCCCCGACATTGATTGGGAATCCGACGAATGCACTGCCACCGGCCAACGTCTGATTGATTTTGCAGACGATAAGTTCATGATGTAAATGTTGAAGACACTCACAAGAGGTAGTGTAGAGGTTCACAATTGACCCTACATTATTCTAATAACACTAAACACATTATACGTGCATCACAAGCACCTATTGCTATCAAGCAATCGCATCTTTTGATCCCATTGTTGCATCTCTCTGTAGGTAGCTACAACATTTCCGTTCAGCTAGTACAAACTGCTTCCAACCATAATGGCAGTGTAACAAAATATTTATTTGGTTTAATAAATACGTATAACCACGCACAAAAAGCCATGAAACATTCATCAGAAGGATTAAATGATTCAGAGAAATACCTTGACACAAATATGGCAACAACGCCTTACTAGGCAACAAAGCCTTCCCGCGAAAACCCGAAAGGGCTTTTTCTTAACTCTCCGGAGAGCGGAACAAGAATACATAGTGTTTTATGTGTGTTGCAAGTTAATTTTACACTTGCTATTGGACACGGGAGAGGTGGTTCTTCTTATATTGTAAACTATTCGTTGTGAAAGCAAACTGCTGCCACAGGTCAAAAAGATAAATAGGAATTAAATGTCTTCTGATTGCAGGCCATACCATTAAATAGTGAATGCAGCTAGATAGTGCTGGCCAGTGCAAATGTAATCAAACAAGGCTTACCTTGGCCAGTGCAAATGTAATAAAACAAGGCTTACCTTGGATCTTGCCCCACAGAAGACAGGTAAGAATAACATTGTTTTACAATATGTGCTATTCCCAGTGTCTCATGCTAGGTTTCTAAATCTAGAACAGACTAATAATTATAATATAGGATTTCTGCAGTAAGATATTCCTTGTATATACCTGGATGCAAGATTTCAACCTTACACAAATATACAGTTGCAGCTAGCTATAGGGAATTCCTCGGCCCAAGGCTATAATAGGATATTCAAATTGGTATTCGGCTCACATGGTAGCAATCTTTAGGTCTGAGTAGCACCCTACCTTGACCCGTGCCTATGTATAGATACGTATAATGTAAATAACCTATTTTCCAATTAGGGTGTCATCTCTTGCAACTACCATACATCCAGAATGCATAATTCTGGATCATAAACATAAGTCAAATGATATTGAATGTAAATCTTGAATTGTGGAGCTTGAGACTCCCATTTTTATTCCTGGTAGCTACACCCATAGGGGTATAATATTTTCCTTTCGATGTCTACCTTACTACATGCACCCAATCTGTCTGCCTTTACGAGGCAGGCAGAATGGTGTGTAATTATCTCCTATGTGGCGCCTGTTTAGCCAAAAAAAAATTTATGTGCAGCCTTCGTTCTATGATGCGGATTGGCGCAGAAAAGGAAACACTACCTCCGTTGTGCGCCAACCTACTTCAGGCGAGACCAAAACCACATTCTCGACCTGACTCACAATTTACAAAAAGAGAAGCAGGAAGATTACCCGTTGTGCAAAAGTGGCGCCCTTGATTTTCTTGCCGGCTTTCATATCTCCTTTCTTTTCCCCTTCTATTTACCTTGCATATCTTCATTCAGTTAAGTTGGGATGTTATAACACACCAATACCAAAGAGTTAATCACTGCCTTTTTCTATCATTGACCCTCTGTCTGTTATTTAGTGCTTGCCCATAACACTCAACCTCATTTCGTGAATAGCCAATACTATATATAACTTGGAGTCAGATCGTGCCTTGAAAGTGAAAGCACCGTGTTCACTTGAATTATCATAGCTCACAGAAGCTCATTTTACCATTAACGTTTTGGTTTGCAACTGGTAACTCTTTACCCATAATCAATATTACCAACCTCACCGAAGTAGCAACATTCTTGATCTCTTATTTAGTGCAAACGATTCTCATGTTTCGAACGTCGAAGTAGGCGAACCACTCGGAACTAGTGACCACAACTGTATCCGTTTTTTGATAGAGCTTGAGTTGAAAACCTCAACAAACTGCGAAAACTCCCTAACTTCAGATTAGCTAATTTTGATGACTTAAGAGAGTCAATGGCGTCATTAAATATAACCCTCGGACAAGAAGTCAATCAATCGCTTGACTATTTCTTGACTGCACTTACAAATATCGAACATGAGCATATCCCGTGCAAAAACAGGCAAACAGCAGTCTATTAGCCCAAGTAATGGAAAGGAGAATTGCAGCGCCTTCATTCACGAAAGAAAGCAAAGCATCAATAAAGCAGAGACATCCACATGACGACGTAGCAAAAAATGAATACAAAAATAGCAGACGAGATCTAAAGAGGGTCCTGAAACGTACAAAAAAAGATTATGAAAATGAAATTGCTGCCAATGCAAAAAATAATCCGAAACAACTTTTCAGTTATATTTCGAGCAAACAAAAAATCAAAATCTGTAATAGGTCCTCTCGAGAACGATGCTGGTGAGCTAGAAACGGACGACACCAAAATGAGTGCTCTACTTGATGAATACTTTTGTTTGTATTTGTATTTGTATTTGTTCCACCGGAGTCCTGACGCGAAGTTAATGCAGACTTCCCCGTAGGCGGTAATACTTTTGTTCTGTATTTACGTTAGAGAATCAGGATATTCCTAATCCTGAGGATATCGTAGCGGCAAAACGAATTGAAGCCCTCAGCACAGTGAACTTTTCCCCCGCCGAAGTTATTGAGTATATATATAGATTGAAGGTCACCAAATCTCCAGGTCTAGACCAAATTCAAACCAGAATTGGAAAAGAGAATAGAAACGAAATTGCCGAACATTTATCAAACATTTTCACCCAATCTCTCACGAATAGCCCCTGCCCGTCTAAATGGAAAGAGGCCAATGTTACCCAATTTTTTTGAAAAGGGGACAAAAAGTGTCCCGGCAACTCCGTTCAATTAGTCTCACCTCAGTCATTGGCAAGTTGATAGAAAGTTTGATAACGGATAAAATTACAGAATTCTTGGTATCAAACAAATTGAATGACGACTCCCAGCATGGCTTTAGAGACAACTGTCCCTGCTGTTGAATCTGCTTCTCTTTGTTCACGACACAAAATCTAAAATCGATATCATTTACCTTGACTTTCAAAAGGCCTTTGATAAAGTCCCTCACAAGCACCTAATTAGTAAATTGCTTAGCATCGGTATTCGAGGCGATCTTAACAACTGGGCAAAATGCTGGCTTAAGGACAGACTGAAGCGATTTGATTTGATTTGAGCCTCATCTCTACCAGGGCCTCAACGGGACGGCAGCGAGTTGTACTTAACGGAGCTTCCTCCCCCTGGGGTAATGTTACAAGCGGCGTGCCTCAAGGATCCGTGTTAGGGCCAGTCATCTTTATAATATTCATTAACGATCTCAATAGCAGCATACTCTCAAACATTAGCAAGTTTGCAGACAATACGAAGATCGGAGGATTTGGTTTGATTTGAGCCTCATTTCCACCAGAGCCTCAACGTGAGTCATAATAGGCTCCCCCGTAGGGCTCGATGATCATTGATTTCAGTAGGCTCGCACGCTCAAGTGTGCGAGGAAATAACGAAACAACGCTTGCAACGTTAGAAAAACGTGAATTTTTTTAGCAATGTCAGACGCACGCTAGTGCGCAAAAGAAAACACGCTTACTCGAAACGGATCTCCGCTTTCAATCCTTTAGAACATAAAGAGTGATATGTACGCACCCTAGTGCGTACAGGTAGCATCTTCGAGATAAGTACAAGGTCAGTGGCTACACGGGCAACATCAGCTTCGACAGCAACGCAACACAATATTTACAGCTACTCGGTTTAGTTGTATAAATACAATTTATTTATTTAGGTATGATAAAGACTCAGATGCAACGAAACGAATCCTCGCCTCCAAGTCCTTAGAACCTCGTGAGTTATATGTCCATACGTCAGTGCGCTCAGATAGTATAGTCGAAATTGGTAAAAGGTTCACGGCTACACGGACAAAGTCAGCTCCGGCAACAACGCAACACAATATTTACAGCTACGCGGCCTATTAGATTGTTAGTACAACTTCTTTATTTGGGCAAGATAAAGACTCAGACAGAACGATTCCCCGCCTCCAAACACTCAGAACTCCAAGAATATCATGCACGCGCGACAGTGCGCACAGCCAGTATCGTCGAAATTGGTACAAGGTCTATGGCTTCACGGATTAGATAGACTCCAACCACAACGCGTCACAAGGTTTTATAGCTACGCAGTCCAGGTCAATCCCAGAAACTGCATATGGTCCGTGCACGCGCGAGCGAGCACAGACTGAAGAAAAAATACCCATTCACAAAATCAAAAACACGAACTCCCGCACAAATACTCCAGCGTTTTAATATTGTACAGATACAGATACAGACACTAGGCCGCATCCCCCAGAAAGGGGGGTGGCCGACGGCAAGGCGCACCTCACCCTCACACGCTCACACGCTCACACTCAAACAACTTAGCCCTTTTGTGCTAAAGGGTCCAGCCGGTAGCCCCTCAACTTACACTCTGGGTCCCGAATGTACCGAGGAACCGTCGTCAGCAGCAGGGGCCGACAGTTTTCACTGGTTTACCCCCGACGCGTCATAATGGCCGCCCCCCCCCCACCCACGACCATCCCGACAGCGGGATGCCAAGGGCGGGAAAGCA
>SDVV010045873.1:0-10027 GCA_016164225.1 Gammarus roeselii
TTCACTTTGCTTGTTAGAAGACCAGTAATATCGACTAGTTTAAAGTAATGTTAGGTGATCGCTCGTTAGTAGACTGTACAGTTCAAAACGTTTATATAAGCTTACCACATATGTCAGTGTTTGTTAAGGGTGTTAATGCGTGAGCAAGTTTTGTGTATGGTTTTACTGTTAGAATAAGATTTTTTGTTGTAATGTTGGATGTGTGGCTCCAACCATTTTTCGTCTGTTATAACAAATATTGAATAAATTTACTCTAACAAATTTACAACAGATCTGTTTTATAAGGTCCGCAGTCAACAAGTTCTAGGATATAAATCATGCCTAAGGTACATAATTAGCGAAATATATATCAATGAACGACAACATAGATCATATATAAATTAATGCAAAAAGGGTTACCATACACCGCCAAATACATTAATACCTAACCTAACCTATTCTAACCAGTAGTTGTGTAGTTTCATTCAAATTTGATGCTTTTGTATGATATTGAAATGTATGAAACTCTACACTAGGGGTGTATATATAGCATATTATTACACTTCGATATCTTTTGATCCAGCATATATCCTTTTGCAGATGATTAGATTCTAGAATTCTTATCGATGTCTCTAATACATGTTTGGATGAGACTCAGCATGAATGTCTCAAACGAACAAATTCACTTCATTTGTAGCAATGTTTTTGAATGTGGATCAGTTAAACGCGATGTTATGTTTCAAAGATCTGGTCAATCTAACCTAACCTAACCTATGTTTTAATATTTTTTATTAAACTTGATAGTTATGTATGGTATTTAGTCATTCTGTTATGCGATATACATATCAAATTTCTCCACATGATTATATTCTACGAAGCTTTTTACAATATCATATACCATGTAAACACATTCGCTTCTGTACGAGTTTACAGGGTCGTTAGCGTCACTGTGTCAGCACATGTGTCGGCACAATGCATATATAGGGTTGTTAGCGTCACTGTGTTGGCACATGTGTCGGCACAATTTATAAATACAGGGTCGTTGGCGTCACTGTGTTGACACATATGTCGGCACAATGCATATATACAGGGTCGTTAGCGTCTCTGTGTCGGCACATGTGTCAGCACTATGTAGGCATTTACACATATTTTTGAAAAATGGGTTACCATACTCTGCCAGATGCAATAATACCTAGGCAACCTAACCTGCCCATCTTAACCAATAATTACGTATTTTCATTCAGTTTGATGGTTATGTATTGTATTTAGTAATTATTTGTATGCGATAAACACCAGATACACAAGGCACACACCAGGTAAACACATACACGCTTTTTAGGCATATGCAGGGCCCGTCACGGTATAATGACGGCGTATACAGGGGTCGATACCGGCACAATGTAGACACATACACGCGTTTGTATGCATATACATGGTCGGTTACATTCTGTAGCATTTTACCTCTGATCTATGATTTTTTAAATTAGAACAAAGTCCCTTGCTTTTATTACAAGATATTTATTGTGAATCAGCTACACGTCATGTTAGGTTGAAAGAACTAATCATCCTAACCTAACCTAACCTTTTCTAACCAAAGAATTGTGTATTATCGATCGACTTTTAATTTTCACGTATGATTTTTTCAGTGTTATAGGATTAATGCATAACACTCCCAATTCTGATCTAGCAAATTTTATCAATTTTCATAGATAATTACATTGCTGTTTGATTGTTATCCTTATTTTCATATGATTCTTGATTTTTTTCATGTTATTCACACCCATCAAAAACCAACCTAACCTTATGTATGCTATTGAGTCTTGGTATATACATATGAAGCCCTCCAGACGGCTCTAAATATCACTTTACCATACATGTTATTTATTTCGTTGTGACTCATGACCCATATTAGCTAGCAGAGAGGCCCCATTTACAAACTTGGATGGATTGAATGCTACACGTAATTAAAATTTGTATCCAGTTTCATACAAACGGACACATGACCTCACACTATGTTGTTCCTATATAACTTTAATATGTCTAATTAGCTCTACAACCTTTGACGACTTGCATCTCTGATCTGCTTCTTCTTTCCCATAATTTTCATATTCAAGACGATGACTCCGTTTCAAGATCTGATAGGACGCTGATTTATATCCTACCAATCTGTAACACATCTAGATCATTTACCTAGAGTTAGGTCTATGGCATCATTTCACGTCTCGAAACATATTTTTCAACTTATTTAGACAATTCAATGTTACCTCGGACTGACACGATGTTTGCAATTCATTGCTTAACCTATAAGTTATAGGATAGTATAAACATTTAATTGAGGATTTACATCGTTTCATTAGTACTTATTGACATTATTTACTGACCTTGCTGGCATTATCAATGACATCTTCTTCGTTTTAAGATTTTAAACAGCATGGTTCGTACATCCAACCATACTCATCATCACTATATTCCAGTTTCCTCTCAAAATCCTTCATATACTCCATCATATCTTTGTTACGAATACCGAAGGCTGTCCCGTTCCCGTGAGTCCACAAATGTATTGATTCTTCTTCTTGATCCTTAATTAATCCTAAGATATCTCCCTCAGTAGTCAAGTTATCACTTCAATAGACCGACTTGGCTTTGTGCCGGCGTCGAAAAATTTGATATTCCATTGAAATTTAGGATTCTAAAATTATATTGAATTTTGAATGTTGTTATACTTTTTTTTAACTCAAGTACACGTGCATACGCTTGAACATACAAATGCACATACGTACACATCCCTATACACGTACATATAACCAAGGCAAACGATGATGGGCCTGATGTTTTTGAAAAAAAAACACATGTAATCGCATTATAATAGTTAGCTGCATGTCGAGATTGGTGTCAGTGTTACTTGGAAAACAAGCGGAGGTGGACGTTTAGTCTTAGAATATGTAAAATGAATGTTCACGTCTCAAAATTTGTTTACGAGTGTTGGATGAAGAAATCCCCGCAGATGATTTGGCTTGGTTCGAAGATATATTGACTAATGATGGAGATATCTTTCGAATAATTAAGGATCAAGAAGAAGAATCAATACATTTGTGGACTCATGTGAACGGCACAGCCTTCGGTATTCGCCACATAGATATGATAGAGTATATGAAGGATTTTGAGAGGAAACTGAAATATAGTGATGATGGGTATGGACGGATGTCATTGATGATGCCAGCAAGATCTGTAAATAATGCCAATAAATACTAATAAACTATATAAATCCTCAATGAAATGTTTATATTATCCGAAAACTCAAAGATTAAGCAATGAATTGCAAACATCGGGTCAGTTGGAGGTAACATCGAATTGCCGAAATAAGTAGAAGAATATGTTTCAAGGCATGAAATGATGCCATAAACCTAACTCGAGGTAAATGATCTAGATGTGTTACAGATTGGTAGGATATAAATCAGAGTCCGATCAGATCTTGAAACGAAGTCATCGTCATGAATATGAAAATTATAGGAAAGAAAAGGCAGATCAGAGATGCAAGTCGTCAAAGATTGTGGAGCCAAGAGGATATAGTGAAGAAATATAAGAAAAATATAGTGTGACGCCATGTGTAAGTTAGTAGGGAAGTGGATACAGATTTGAATTACTTGTAGCATTAAATCCTTTCAAGTTTGAAGATGGGGCCTCTCTGCTAACTAATATGGGTCGAGAGTGACAACGAAATAAATAACATGTATGTTAAAGTGATATTCAGAGTCGTCTGGAGGGCTTCATGTGTATATATCAATGACTGAATACCATACATATGGATGGGGTCAGGTTAGTTTTCGATGAGTGTGAATAACATTTAAAAAATCATGCATAATATGAAAATAGGATTTATCAAGCAAACAAATATCTAATTATCAATGAGAGCGGATGAAATTTGCTAGATCAAACTTGGAAGTGTGTCTCAAAACTGCAAAGGATAGATCAAAATGTAGAGTCATGTGGAGAAATTTGTTATGCATTAATCCTAAAACACAGAAAAAATCATACGTATGTATGAAATGTCAATCGATAATACATAATTCCTAGTTAGAAAATGTTAGGTTAGGTTAGAATGATTAGTTCTTTTAACCTAACATGACGTGTGGCTGCTCCAGAGTAAATATCGCGTAGGAAAAGCACGGGACTTTGTTCTAATGGAAAAAATCATAGATCACAGGTAAAATGCTTAATATGTTAACCGACTCTTCATATGCATACAAATGTGTGTATGTGTCTACAGTGTGCCGGTATCGACACCTGTATACGCCGTCATTATACCGTGACGAGCCTTGCATATGCGTACAGAGCGTGTATTTTTGTACATGGTGTGTTCCTCTAAAAAAAGCCAAGCAAAATAGAAACATGTGGAGGGATTTGATATGTATATCACATAAAAATAATGTGTAAGTATAGTACATAGCCATCAAACTTGAATGAAAATACAGAATTATTGATTAAGATGGTTAGGTTAGGTTGCCTAGGTATTGGTGCATCTGGCAGTGTATGGTAACCCTTTTTGCACAAGTATGTGTAAATGCCTACATGGTGCCAACACATGTGCTCACTTAGTGACGGTAACGACCCTGTATAAATTCTTTGTGCCGACACAGTGATGCTAACGACCCTGTCTATATGCACTGTGCCGACACATGTGACGACAAAGTGACGCTAACGACCCTTTAAATGCGTACAAAAGCGTGCGAGTATGTGTGCATGACGTGTGATATTAAAAACCGCTTCGTAAAATATAACCATGTGGAGGAATTCGATATGTATGTTATGTAACAGAGTGACTAAATACCGTACATAACTATCAAAGTTGAATGAAATATGAAAAAATATTGGTTAGGTCAGGTTAGATTGACCAGATCTATGAACCTAACATCGCGTATAACTGATCCCCATTAAAAAAAACTTGCAACAAATGAAGTGAATTTGTTCTTCTGGAACCTACATGCTGAGTCTTATCCAATCATACAAGGGAGGTATAGATAAAAAGTTTGGAATCTAATCATCTGCAAAAGGATATTTACTGAATCAAAAAAATAGAGAGGTGTATTAAAACTGCTAATAATATGATATATATACACCCCTAGTGGAGAAATTCATACATATCAATATCATACATAGGCATCAAACTTGAATGAAACTACATAACTATTAGTTAGAATAGGTCAGGTTAGGTAATAATACATCTGGCCCTGTATGGCAACCTTTTTTTTGCATTTATTGAAATTTGATCTATCATATCGTACATTGATATATATTTCGCTAATTATGTACCTAATAAATTATTTATATCTTAGATCTTCTTGACTAAGGACTTTACATCACAGATCTGTAGTAAATATGTTGGAGTGGATACATTCAATATTCGTTATAATAAACGAAAATCAAATGAGCAACACATCATATGAACAAAAAGTCGCATCCAAACAGTGAAACCATACACAAAACTTGCTAACGCTTTAACACCCATATCAATCATTGACATATGCGATAAGCTTGCATATACGTTTTGAACTCTACAGTCTACAAACGAGCGATCACACAACATTACTCGAAACTAGTCGATGTTACTGGACTTGTAACAAGCAACGTGAAAAAAATAACCAGACTCAAATCCAATGTCGGGAGGTAAAACATACCATATTTTGGATCGTAACATCCAATTAGGCGTATTTTATTCCCAAAATTTTATGAAATTAGGCGAGTTCATGCCTGATACATATTTTTATTCCTATGATAACCATCAAAACATACAACAACAAACTATAAAATAGCTAAATAAGAATCTCTACTCTACCCTAAGCAACATTGATTAACTGTGATATACCGTGTATCGTGCCATACCCCAGATGATGAAACCTACTCCAATAACTCACGTGATCTGGTTCATGACCATGATAGTATACTAATAACATAACAGCATAACAGTCACACCGAAAAAAATATCCCACATTTAAATCAAAACACTGACTTTATGCATAATAAAGTAATAATACTACGGTATCCGTTCTAATCTATAACATATTCCTAGACCTAACTGATGATATGCCTCTAGTGAGACAAATTCCATGCCCACTGTGTCGAAACAATAAACTCTATAATGCTTAACTAGGTCAAATCTCAGCAATCTACAACTGATATATAACAAATTTAGAGGCAACACCCAGTCATGGTAAAAAACTTTAGACATACCACTCATCTGTTTAGTCCATCACCTCTGAACAACGTCGAGCAAAGTCACATCCTGGACATAAGCAAGAATCTATACACAAGTACATTGGTCAAGAATGGGCCTGACATGAGTTTCGAAGAGTGTGTAGTCATAAAAAGCTGGGTTCCTGTTCACTGACCACCTAAGTGAATCACTACAACGATCAACAGCTTGTCGGATAACCTCTCATCCAACCCCATGGAACTAAAGACCGACAAATTATGACCAATAAGTGTACAAGTAGTAGTAAGGGATACGAGACGGCCTACTGAAGGATTATAGATAGGGATAAAAGAGCCGTTCGAGGTAGGACGCGATGCATGCAAGCTTGACTCAACCGGTCCTTACGGGGTTAGCGCAGAAACGAAGGGGCGGGCGGCGGAGGGTACCGGAACTGGTTTGGTGCCCGAGTCAGCTAACGGACGATGGGGGAGGGGGGGGGAAACCGGAAGGGGAGGGGGACGGGAGGGGAACGGAAGGGGGAACGGCGGGATGGAAGCAGGCTTACGGCCTTGATTGGCAAGGTTAATGTTATGAACACTTAATTCGTACTGTATTTTGATAAATATTATATATATATGTTTTAGTTTTTTCTTCTTTAGATGGTTGTAGTGGAGTTTAATTGGTCACTAACTGTTGCTCGTTATATATATTTATTCGGTTCTGGTAGGATTAGTGTTATTCCAAATTTCTTGTGGGGCGAGGCGTGGGGATCCCCAAGGCAAAAAGTTGGATGCGCTCCTGGAAGATTATCTGAGTTTGCTCTTACCTGTTTCTTGTCTTATAAATTTGTTTCCGTGTCACGTTTGCTACGTTGTGAGTCTATATATCGTTATATATTTATGTATGGATTATATTTATATATTTTTTATGTGAACATATACGTGTGTTTTCTTACCTAGTAGTGGTATATATGACTCATTCAATGCTTGATTGGTGGGTTCGTAGCGGTGCGGGCTTGGGATATTTTTATATGTTATGTTCATTTATCATTATATATTCTTTTATAGGAATAGTATGGTAGGTATGTCTTATAACTCAATTTCCAGCCTTAGTGTGCGAATGGTCCTGTTTGTACCAGCTTGAAGGAAGGATTGCAGGCAAGATTCTTTGTTTCCCATCTATTTATTTTATATGTAAATACTATATATAGGATTAGTATGGATTATTAGTATGATTATTGGCGAGTTTAGGTATGTATTGTTGGATGATGCAGCACCTACGGTCGAGAATCTATCTACTCTATATTGCATTACCCAGTTTTGAAACAGTTATATCAGTATTCCATTGACGCGTTTTTTCAATAGCGAAAATACCTGAACGATTTGGATTTACTGTAAGTTAAAATATTATGTTATGTATACTTAGTATTGATAGATTGATTTATGTTGAACTTTTAGTGTTTCGGAATTTCGATCAGTTAACTTATACAGTTTTAGGCATTTAGGGTATTCAGGCTTGAAGCATCTATGTAGCAAGCTATATCAGGCATAATTGGTTGGTTGTTGCATCATTGTGGTAGTTTTATATGTATATATGACACAGCTGTTACGATTAAACCGTGTTTACTTTTGTTAAAGAGATGTTAATTCAACCCTGTTATGGACTGATTTTGAGGCTAATTTCGAAAGATTTTGTATGTACTATACCGTGTTTACTTTAGGTTTCAGTTGTGTCGCATGCATGTCTTGGTATCGTATCCACATTTCTTGTTTGTTTGGTTACATGCTAGTTCATTCTCATTCATCACGTTTTTAATGTATGTTTTGGGTACGGTAGAGAATTAATCTTCTTGCTTTGTTTTATCTCGTGAGTTTAGTATAGGTCTTTCAGTTTTGTACCTTCTCTGTTGAATTTCCATCTTCAATGCAATATGTTGGTTATTCATACAATTTAGGATATATTACGTTTGTGTCTACAATATAGAACATTAATTCAGGTCTAATTTAGTTACATTTTGTTCATTTGTTTTATGTTTTATATATCTTCTTTCATCCTGATACAATATTTGACGTGGATATTATAGTTAAAGATCAGACGATTTGTTAAAAATTTGGTTTTGCTGTTAGGGTATTGTATATTTATTGTACGACTATTCTTCAATATTTAGGAGGAGTTAGAGAATCCCCTAGGCAAAAGCTCAATCTCTATGTGATTGTTTGGATAAGTAAACTGATTTAATAGGATGGATACCATAATGTAGTACAATTTTTATTTGAATGATAGCAGAGTTGAGAACCTTATTTAGCTATTTTATATATGTTCCTGATGTTATGTTTTTTTTCACGAGAATCATGGGATTGTATGTTTAAGAGGTGTATGTCCATACTGCATCTTTGTGGAATTTTTGTCATTGATCCCTAGCAAATGTGTAGTTTAACGTTTAGATGATAATTTACTGGATGGATGGGTCCTAGTGTTGAGGTGGTTTAAACTCTATGGTTATCATTTTGGAGTTCATCCATGTTCAACGGGATGTATCTTTGTTCGAGGCTGTTCAAAGACGATGGGTTAACGGTTGCGAGGTACGTCTGTGGCATCGTATCATGACTGTAAGTTACCTCTAAATTTGTTATATATCAGTGGTAGATTGCTGAGAAGTGACCTAGAAATGCATTATAGAGTTCATTTTCATGACACAGTAGGTTTGGATTTGTACTCCCAGAGGTATAGCATCAGTTAGGTCTAGGAATTTATAATAGATTTGAATGGTATGATAGCATAGAATAACATTTTTCACATTTCTCAGCGTTAAATGTCAGTTATTTTCGGTATGGCTGTTATGTTAGTATACAATTTCAGTCATTAACTAGATCACGTCGGATATTGGAGTAGGCTTCATCATCTGAGTGCGGTAGGATAAACCGTATATAATACTTAATCGTTCTTGCTTAGGGTTGAGTAGAGAATCTTATTTAGCTATTTTTTTTAGATGTTGGTGAATATTTTTGATTTGATATCATAGGAATATATTTGTATTCGATATAAATTTGCCTATTTTCATGGGACGTTGGGTATAAAATACGCTTATTTGGATGAAATGATTCAAAAATTTGATGTGATTCCCCTCTCGACAATGGATTTGGGTCCGATTCCATATTAACTCGAAGAACTATTCCACCGGATTGTGTTGAATGTTAGTGTTGAAATTCTCCAATAATTGAATGTACATCTCAATTATGTTATCCAATCGCAGGTCTTTGCTACATGCTTATTCCCGCAAGTCTTACTTTTATAAATGTTCGTATTTCGTTTGCAGTTTAGTCACTTAGAAGTTTTTGATTAATTCAGACTTTTGTTATGAGACTGCGTTCCCATTCAGAATATTTGACTTCTTCGAGCATTCACCAGATCCACTTCATCATTTGTCACTGAAGGTCTGTAATGATGGTCATATTCCTAACTCATTCTAACCTAAAATTACCAAGTATTGCATATTATTCCCCGTTTCATACGTATGTTAGATATTTTTTCTTTATTGATTTAATCTTCATCCTTATCAAATCTATCCATTTGACCCTGATGTTTTACCAATCTTCATCAGATTGTGTGCCTACATTTTTATTTATATTTTTTTCACTTCGCTTGTTACAAGTCCAGTAATATCGACCAGTCACGAGTAATGTTAGGTCATCGCTCGTTTGTGGACTTTCGTGTTCAAACGTTTATGTAAGCGTACCCCATACATCAGTGAGTGTTACGAATGTTAAAGCGTTAACAAGATTTATGTACGGTTTTACTGTTGAGTTATGATTTTTTTGTTGTGTTGGACGTTTTGCTCCTACCATTTTCGTCTATTAT
>SDVV010045874.1:0-10027 GCA_016164225.1 Gammarus roeselii
TATTGATTTACAAACATTTTTAGTTATCGTACCTCATGGAGCCATGTAAATGTGATCAGTTCAGTTCATCTTTCATTCGGGAAGAATTATAATATATCTAATATTTGTACCAAGTTGAGTGTTAAAAGCCGTAGCGAACACTATCTAGAAATAACGGTTCAGATCAAACCGTCGTGGTAAAAAACTTACTCTGCATGAAACCTGAATACGATCGGAAACGTTCGCTCTTCTTTCCTGAAAATGTTTCCACTTTTTGTTCGAACCCGGTCAGGTACCATATCGATTTAAATTATAGGGAGGTATTCGTGTAGTATAAGACATTTAAAAACATTTTTCCACCGTATTTCCAATCAAAAATCATATGACGTGATATTTAATTTAAATTTCACTACCATGGCTTAGTCTGTCGCCAAAAATAGTGAAGTGAACTCGACCAACTGCTTTCACCAAACTGACCTCACATCAAAATCATTCCAGCTTCGCTATTCCATCACTTTGAAATACGAGCGTTCAAGCAGGAAATACAACGAAGTCATTGGGAATCTGTTTACAGTGTTTATTGCTTGGGTACGATCTATTGACTATTGTTGGAGCAGATCCATTGCTCCGGTGTACCTGCTAGTGGGGCTAGGTATTAGCACATTCGGCGGTTGTAAGATTTGTTGCTTGAATTGTGCCGTCTATGAAGCTGAATACTTAACATCAAATATATCTCTATTGTCACGTAGAAACTCTGAACCGTTTTACCAGATTTCCGCCCCCTACATCCAAACGCAACATCATTCACAGCGCTTCCCAGTCAACTCTGTCGTAGGCATTTTCCAAATCCATCATGGCCCAGAACACACCTTTTCTATTGGCAAGGTCCTTCTCATAGACTTGTCATACTGCAAAAAGCTGTTCGGTACACTCTCTACCACTCCCAAAGCCACACCGTTCCTCTCTAAGTTTGCCATCCGTACAGTATCTACTCCTTTTGATCAGCCCTCGCCCGGTCAACTTACCGACCACACATAAAAAACCGATACCTCTAGAGTTGAAACATTCATGTTTATCTCCTTTGCCCTTACACAGAGGAACACTGCAATCACTTCGCCACTCGATCCGCACCCGCCCGCCCCAACACTCAGATTCAGTAGCCTCACTGTCATTTGACAGTAACTGTTGTTCCCCCGCCTACTTTTAAGTTTCAGTCGCAACGACGTCAAAACCATGTGATTTTCCTGCTTTCAACACCATTACCGCCTCCTGGACCTCATCCCTAGTTATGTCCGCAACAAGACTCCCTCCTAAAACCAGCCTCCGTAAACCACCACCCACAGCAACAATGCCAGCCTCTCTGTCATCTTCGACATTCAACAACCCACCAAAATACTCGGCCCACATTTTCCGTACGTCACTAATTTCCAGCATCAACTGCCCGTTTACATATTTCAACACATACTTCTTTCCAGTCTCTCCTTTCTCTCCCGCTACACTTCTTTCCAAAACATCTTCTTGTTTTCCTCTTAAATGCTGGTGCAGCCGTCTGCCCCAATTAACATCAGCGTCCATTTAATTGTTTTGCAATCATTGGGGATAAATGATGTATGCATCGCAGCATCTACAGAATTATTTCAATGATTTTCCAATCCTCATAATAATAACAAACTGATCCTGTCACTAAGGCCTCGGTTTTGAAATTGAAATGCATGTTCTCCTCCGGATATGCAACGAGTAAGGACTTCCCTAGTAAAGTGGTTATAGATCAACATTGCAACCTTTTGAATGCTCATAAAAAGTTGATCTCGTTTGTATTAAGGTTCGTGAGGGAACTCATCAATTCTACTGTCTCTCTCGTCACGTAAATCGTATATATGTGAAGGAGTATTCAACGTGCAAATAATGTGATGATATTTTATTGCATGATAGCTCAATTGTTGCCAAAACACAGTATATGTATACAGCAACGGTCATTCATAGTAGTGAGGGACCATGCGATGAATACACGACTGTGTTCCAAAATGTTGCTCGGACATGAGCTCTGGCACCAGAAAATTTAGTCGGCGTATATGGTTATTTGTGAGTGATCGCTGACAGGCAATGGAGCATTTGCAGGTCGTCGGTAGTCTGAGTAGCAATGATACAAATTGGTTTGGTATATAAGATTCCCACTCGAATTAAGGTAGCATCATAGTATATGCTGAGTTAATCCACGATTCAAGTCAGCAACAGTAAACTGCTTAATTGGTTTTGAACGAAACATTCGATTCAAAAGCACGCAATTGTTAATATTTCACATTTTAATAACATGAAACGAAACTTTTTTTGTCGAAACTAAGTCTATTCCCGTGACACTTTCATCAATAACATGTTTCTTAGTTTTATTTCATTGGGATATTCTATATTTCCCGGAAATTTCCTCTTTATCTATGATCAGTTTCAAACCCGATGTAATTATTTGGTCGCTTCTCATTACGTTATCTACGTCACGAGCAAACGTTTACCGACCCAGAAACTCTTCAAGAATCACGGGTTTGAAACGATAAATATATGACTTCATTAATATGGACAATGACTAAATTCGTCTATACATTAATATACAAAAAAGTCGGTACATTCTGTCGAAGATATGGATATTTTTAGTGCTCGTTCTGCACTTTCAATTTACGCTTTAGTAAAATAATACGAATATTGTCATTACGAATTCAATGGGAATTGATTTCGAGCCTCATTCATTGCCACATTGTGCAGTTGTTTAGTTAACAAATATTCATACATTTGCATTCAACCGACTCAACAAGTGCCCAACCTTTGTTATGCACATTTGCTTAGGATTTGCTTAGGACCGTACACCTGACAATCGCCTTAATTAACCCCTTTTAGTGAATACCAATGACTTACACGTTCACGAGTATTTAGATTCAAATACGTGTCTCAGAAATAAGCAGATTACAGTTTATATCGTATATGAAACTCTTATAACATAAGTTACTGTTAACACCCTTCACCAAGGTATATGTTGATATCAGGACTCCAACCCTCATATCAAAAAATAAGAAAAGGAGTAATCGGGTTGATGCGAGTTCAACTGTTATTACCAAGAACGTCGAATGTCTCCCTTCATTATCTCGTTGACAGGAACACTGACGAATAACTAGATCAACCATCTCCACTTCTGTTAGCATTGAGACTGCGTCGGCACTTTTTATGAAACAACGAACTTCCCTCAGGATTAAAAACAAGACAAAGACGGCGCGAGAGCTGCAGAGCGATGTTATTGAAGGAGGAGAATGGGACGGCTGCTGTGCATGTCCAGTGTTGCCATAACAACCCTGGGCACAGCAGCGCATGCGGAGGCAGGAATAAACGAGAACACTTGCGCTCACATGGGGTAAACATGTCCAACAATCCTGTACCGAATTGAATTGAGGAAACAATAGAATGTGAATACAGCTGACCTTAGAGGGACGGGGCCAGTTTTGATCACTCTGAATGGCCTTGACTTCACCATTCTTGTTTGGTAGTTCGTCAATAGCTATTTTTTGAAAGCCGCAATGTGGTGATATGCCGATTGCTGAAGGGTTTCAAACCAATTCAACGAGGTTCTACTTAATGAGAAGACATATGATACAATTCCGAGTTTTTTAAACTGAGTTGAGGTCAACATATTTGTTACAAATAATTCATGCGCAAACTTGAGCAAATTAAATCCATGGAACCCTGAAAATACACTCCAAATGACCGCCACCAAGCCCGAGGTGCTTTCAAATACACCGTGGATAGTTTTGACACCACGCATTACAGACTTCTTTTTTTTATCTCCGGTGTGAGGGATGTTCTTGAAGCTTGAATAGTATCGGCTTCTCGTGTTAGTCAGAACCCGTACCAAGTTGGTCAGGATTTTTTGCAATCGACGAAAGCAGTGCAATAAATGTGTTGCAAAGTAAAAAAAACTGACTGTGACGAAGATGCTTAAATTTAAAGATCGGGAAACTGTTGTGGGTAGAACGGGATAAAAGGTCTTTTGCTCAATTTGCACACTGCTACTCGTAGGATGATCACTTCGCCAGCAACTTTGCACGAAGCGTTCGGGAATGCTCCATCCTAAGGCGTCCTTTGGAGCGTATTCTCGAGGCGTCGATGATTTCTTTGCATCTAGTTTATTCCTAGTCTGTGTAAACGGTATTATTGTCATCATCTGCTGCTATAAACACTTATAATCATTAGGAAGTATTAACTGATTTCTGGCTCAATGCGTTCAAAAAAATTGAAAAAAAAACAGCTGCATGTTGTACAGTTATGTCGTTTAGAAGTGTCATATCGAATTGTATGTATGTATATATGGTTTAATAGAAAACATAATGGTGTGAACGATCAATTTTACTAACTTCCAAGTCATTATAGATAGACGTGATTGTTCTCTACAAAAAATGTTCGCTGATGCCACTTTTCGACCGAATGCAGCCGTAACTTTGCATCAAAATCTCGTCGCTGGATCAGCATGATCTGAGTTGAATGATTGCTATCTGTTTGTTCAAAGGTTCCACACTGTGATCAGAATCCACCTGATTGAATGTCCTACTTCAGTGTATTGCCATAGAAACGCAAACCCGGTAAAATACCACCCCTTAGTGGTAACAGAGATTATATGTTATATAGATTGGTGTATTTATATCCCTGATCACCAATTGCTGGCAAAAACAAAGGACTGATTCCCCAAAATATCTTATTAAATTCCACCTTTACGAGTTCGCGTGATAAAGTTTATGTTTAGTCTTCCTCACCAATAAGACTTTGCTTAGTTTCAGGTAAACGGTGTTGATTATGAATGTCATAATTTTCTTATCAAATCGAATGAAAGTAGTATTATGTCCCAGCCTGGGAGCGCCCAGCCGGGCGTGCTGTAAATTATAACGAAAAGTAAGATAACTGATTGAATCCGTATTTCATAACATATTCATCCTTCTCTGCGGATAACCTTGTTGTTTTAATGCATGCCATCACCCACACTCAGTGGATGAACCATTTCCAAATGTCCGACGATCCACTAAAATAAATGTTATTAATGGCTACATTTTGTCCACACTTTAGTCAGCGGACGCTTGCTGCATTCCCCTGTGACCGAAAGCAACACATGTGGCAGCGACACTTTGCTCTTAGATATTGTTTGCATTGGATTATAGGAGATTGATCGGTTCGGATACTGGCTGTTGTTATTGCAGCGGGATATTGGGGCACGTAGGCCTAAACTGTCGGGTTAGCCAAATTAATTATTTTGTGCATGTTATGGGAAAAATTAATGTAACGTTTCGTTAACCTGTAACACGTGTTCTATAGGTCGCAATGTATACCTCTTCTTCCGTTCCCTAGGAGCGATTTTAATCCACCTTAACGAGCCCCTCTTTTGTCAGACTCCTGAAGAGCTGGTTCGTCGCACCTGCAGGAGCCCATCGGTCAATCTCTCGAGGTTCCCATTTGTACACTTCCATAGGAGCTTATTGCTCCCGGCCCTGAAAAAAACTTTTGTTTCTTCATACTCAGGGGCACATCAAGACTATCTCTAATTTTAGCACGATCCTATTAGCATTTAAACAACCAATGTTCGGCATTCGTGCTGTATCAAAGGTTCGGAATCTTGGATAAGACACAATTCTTATGATCAAAATCAAAGCATTTTGTATTTCATTTTTCCAAAATCTATTTGTTTCTCAACACTTATACTTGAGTAAAAGGTAAGCAAATCATCATCCGAAAAGTTGTTTATGCAAGGCAGAGCAAGGATTTACATCAGATCCAATTCATTCTGATTGCTGACTACACGCACAAAAGAAGACGAGTCAGGAAGATTTATTTAGTGTTCACCTCTAGTACCCCGGTCTGTTGATTACCTAATGATATCCCAAACAATGTTAAAGAAATCAGCTCTCTATTTTATTCACGTTCCTATTCAGGGTCTGACGAGCACCACCTATTGCCGTACTGTGGTCAGCGGCATTTCTTCGCCGGTCCAACAAGGAACCGCGATCCAGACAGACTTGACACATCCCTGAACTTTGTAACTTCATCAGCGTCTTTTTTACGACCATAAAGCGGGCACAACGGCCGGGATTTCACTTTCAGCCGCTCTTTTCGTCGTCGTGTCTCTTTTCACTACACCTTTTAATCAAAAGTGGATGCATTTGATTCCACTTCTGGTCATGATAGAGTCGAATCTTCCACGACATTGAGCTGGCTTATAACATTTCGCATCACCGCTCTGCCACTTTGCCTTGTATCTTGTGTACTCCGACTCTCCTCTGTTATTGAATAACATCCTATCATGGTTTGAACTTTTCTCTGATTTCCTTCTATTGTGGTGTTCTACACGCTGTTGTTTTGTATTACATGATATCTAAAATCCGTCATCAGAAACAAACGGGTTGTTTACTCTTTAAAGCTCTAAAACTAATCTAATTCAGACTAAGACAATATTCGAACGTAATTTCTATCGGTCTATGTTTTTTATCATGAATTATGGTTAAGCTATATTCACTGTATTTGATTTACAAACCCATAAAAAAAAAATCATTGTTTCATCTATATTGACTCGGGAAGTAAAATATATGAAGTCGGGAAGGGATTGCACAATAACTATAAATGTCTTGTGGAAAATTGTTTTGCACGTGTGTTCGTTTTTCACAAATTTCAAAGTCGGTTTGATACGCTTTCTGTTCAAATAATTAACACAAACCGCGCTGTCTTTGCATGACGCTTTTCCAAGTTCGACATTCAACTCATCATCTACGAGAGGTTCATTCTAAAACTAACTGGAAATTGAGTCAACTGTTTTCTTGTCTTACAATCTAAAACCTCTTTACATTACTATGATGCATTTAATGGTTACAATTTGCTTGTGATTTTTTTTTCGATCATTTCCAAGGCGTGTGAAAACAATCCGTTAAATACAGCGTCACAACATATTTGAATTTCAAATACTCATTTCACATTAACTAAGACGAGTTGTTGTTCCCAAGCACCTAGTCATCCCTTGGCGGCGCGCGAGGTGGAGACCGCTAATAGTTTAAATAACGAGGAGGATGAACCAGCCCATATGCTGGTTCATCAAATATTTGTCTCAAAAGTTATCCCATCGCATACGTTAAAAACTTCAAAATTTGTGTCATGCTGATATCGAAACAATTATTTTACTAAGATATTTTAAAGCTGGAAACATATTCTGATCAGTGATGCGTGGTCTCGTGCCTTCTCCAGTCAACATTTATAGTGTTTTCTCTCACTCCTTACAATATTTTCAGTTCAACTTAGTCTCTATGAAATGTCGATCATTACTATTGCAAGTATTGCTGCAAGCAACAAAGGGTGCCTAGCTTCATCACGGTCTCGCCATGGCTTGACGAGACGTTGACTCATTCAGTGAAACGATGCCCACTCACCCTTTGCATGAAATCGATTTAAAAATAATTTCATATAATTCAAACCCTTTCTTGCTTTAATTTGTCATACGCGAGTTCTTCCGTAGATTTTAAGCTATCTCGCACTGTAATTGTTCATGAGGATAAAAGCCAGCCCAATACAGCATTACCCTGATGAGCATGGCCCCCTTCTAGGCCACCATCAAAGCTGCTGATGGTGAACATGGCCACCTTCTGTGCCACCATCAAAGCTGCTGATAGTGGACATGGCCACCTTCTAAGCCACCATCAAAGCTGCTGATAGTGGACATGGCCACCTTCTAAGCCACCATCAAAGCTGCTGATAGTGGACATGGCCACCTTCTAAGCCACCATCAAAGCTGCTGATAGTGGGCATAGCCACCTTCTAAGCCACCATCAAAGCTGCTGATGGTGAACATGGCCACCTTCTAGGCCACCATCAAAGCTGCTGATAGTGGACATGGCCACCTTCTAAGCCACCATCAAAGCTGCTGATGGTGAACATGGCCACTTTCTAGGCCACCATCAAAGCTGCTGCTAGTGGACATGGCCACCTTCTAGGCCACCATCAAAGCTGCTGATGGTAAACATGGCCACCTTCTATGCCACCATCAAAGCTGCTGATGGTGAACATGGCCACCTTCTAGGCCACCATCAAAGCTGCTGCTAGTGGACATGGTCACCTTCTAGGCCACCATCAATGCTGCTGCGGCAGCCTCTGCTCGTCCCTTGTCAACATCATAGCTGTTGCAGCAGACTTGTTCACCTCCTACCAACACCCAAGTTGTGGCAGCAGCCTCTGATCTCCAAATATGCACGGCTGAGCAGTTTGATGATGTATTGGTTGATGATGTATCCTCCTCGACTAATCCATTCACTATAAGATCTAGCCATGGCCGTTTAATTCAAAGTTTTCTTTTGATACGATATTATATTATAATTTGATACTATGAGAAAGTAATTATAATCAACTCGAGGAACAACACCGAGATTACTTTGAGTGTAGAGGATTTACCTTTAATTTGCACCTACAGTCCTTAAACAGTCTAAAGTACATTCGGCGGAATCTATTTGCAATATTATTTTCAATGATCAAAGTATTATTTTTTTTTTAATTCAAATGGCATATCCTAATGTATTTTTCAATTGGTGTGGTGAAATCATATGCAGATAATTGGTTAAGTAATAAGTCCTGATAGCATCATTCCCCTTGAGACATGGCATCCGCCACGCAAGAATTAACTTTATTGTTTTTGTAGGTTCTGCAATATTTGAGACCTTTGGTATGACTATAAGCCTTCACATAGGACAAATCTTGTCTGTTTTAGGCATCCTACGGCCTTGGTAGGCATTGGCAGCATCTTGCCTTTTCGAGACCTCCTTTAGTCGATATCACGCCAATTATTGTCCTCCTATCGAGCATATCTTCACTGGGTGAGGCTCAAATAGTGAAATATATTGTCTGGTCGAGGCCACCTATGGTGAATATCAAGCCAAGTTTTGACCTTCATTAATAACCATCTCGCTAAGTACAGGCCTCTATTAGTAACCATCTTGCCAAGTAAAGGCCTCCATTAGTAACCATCTCACCAAGCACAGGCCTCCATTAGTAACCATCTTGCCTAGAATAGGCCTCCATTGGTAACCATCTCGTACTTGCCTAGTACATTTATTCTTCAGTGTAAATCTTGACATGTATTAGCTTACTGTAGTGAATCTCTTGCCTAGGTTATGCCTTCAACATAAAATATTTCGCCTTGCGCAGGGAACCCTGCTCCTTCGGGGATGTATGAATGGTTTACATTTCCAACATCCGAAAATCGATGGCCTGGTGAGGCCCTGGCGAGGCCTTGACGAAATCCTGACGAGGCCCTGACGATGAATTAGTTAGGCCCTCGCGAGGCCTTGAGGAGGTCCTGACGAGGCCTGACGAGGAATTGGTGAGTCCTTGGCGAAGCACCGGTTAGACCTTTGGAAAGCCCTGTGAGGCTCTTGCAAGGCATTGGTGAGCCTTTCGTGAGGTACTGGTGATGCCTTTTTTTTTCTCCCGCTACCATGTAAATGATGGCGCAATAAGAACCTGGTGAGGCTATGTTGATCTTTGTCAGCGTGTTGAAGGTCTACTTAAACATTTTTTATGCTTATCACATGCAGCAGTGCGGATAACTATTCAATGAGGCCGTGTTGTGACACTGGTGAGGCTCTCGTAATGTCATGGTATGGCTCTGATTGGGTCCTGATGAGGCCCTGCTGTGACACTGGTGAGGCTCTCGTAATGTCGTGGAATGGCTCTGATTGGGTCCTGATGAGGCCCTGCTGTGACACTGGTGAGGCTCTCGTAATGTCATGGTATGGCTCTGATTGGGTCCTGATGAGGCCCTGCTGTGACACAGGTGAGTCTCTCGTAATGTCATGGTATGGCATTGATTGGGTCCTAATGAGGCCCTGTCAGGCATTGGTGAAGCCCTAGGAAGGCATTGGTGAGGTCTTATAAGGCATTGGTGTGCCTCATACTCATTCAACACATTATTCTGCTGTGGTGACATTCCTCACTAAGTCGGTAAGAGAGATACTTTTATTCACTTGGTGGACATAAGGTGGATATGTATATA
>SDVV010045875.1:0-10027 GCA_016164225.1 Gammarus roeselii
CTTGCCTCCGGTGTAGCTCGTGTTCCTACTCTGAGGCTGAGTGTGGGCTACGGTTGGATTACGGTCATCCTTCGTAGTAGAGTTCGAGTTGGATCCGAAGGTGTGGTTTATACCTTGGGTGTAGCTTGTGGTATCACGCTTGGACAAGGAGTGAGCTAAAGTTTGATTTCGGTCAGCCTTTGTGGAATTCGATATGAACCCAATGGTTCGGTTTAAACCTTGGGGGCTGCTTGTGTTATAACGGTTTGGCAGAGAGTGGAATACGGATTGATTACGGTCAGCCTTTTTGGTGGAGTTCTTGTTGGACCCGATAGTTTGGTTCATGCCCTGGGTGTGGTTAATGGTATCACGCTTTGGTAGTGAGTGGGCTACAGTGTGATTACGGTCAGCCCTGGTGGTGTCATTTGAGTTGGTGCCGATGATGTGATTCATGCTTTGGCTGTAACTTGTGTTATGACTCTTAGGCAGAGAGTGGGCTACTGTTTGATTACGGTCAGCTCTTGTGGTGAAGTTAGTGGTGGATCCGATGGTGTAGTTCTTGCCTCGGGTGTAGTTCGCGTTGTCACTATGAGGCAGAGAGTGGGCTACGGTTTGATTTCGGTCACCCCTTGTGGTGGAATTCGTGGTGGAGCTGATGGTACGATTCTTGCTTTGGCTGAAGCTTGTGTTATGATGCTTAGGCAGAGAGTGGGCTACGGTTTGATTTCGGTCACCCCTTGTGGTGGAGTTTGTGGTGGAACCGATGGTACGATTCTTGAATTGGCTGTAGCTTGTGTAATGATGCTTAGGCAGAGAGTGGGCTACGGTTTGATTCCGGTCACCCCTTGTGGGGAAGTTAGTGGTAGAACCGATAGTATTATTCTTGCCTCCGGTGTAGCTCGTGTTCCTACTCTGAGGCTGAGTGTGGGATACGGTTGGATTACGGTCATCCTTCGTAGTAGAGTTCGAGTTGGATCCGATGGTGTGGTTTATACCTTGGGTGTAGCTTGTGGTATCACGCTTGGACAAGGAGTGAGCTACAGTTTGATTTCGGTCAGCCTTTGTGGAATTCGATATGAACCCAATGGTTTGGTTTAAACCTTGGGGGCTGCTTGTGTTATAACGGTTAGGCAGAGATTGGAATACGGATTGATTACGGTCAGCCTTTTTGGTGGAGTTCTTGTTGGACCCGATAGTTTGGTTCATGCCCTGGGTGTGGTTAATGGTATCACGCTTTGGTAGTGAGTGGGCTACAGTGTGATTACGGTCAGCCCTGGTGGTGGCATTTGTGTTGGTGCCGATGATGTGATTCATGCTTTGGCTGTAACTTGTGTTATGACTCTTAGGCAGAGAGTGGGCTACTGTTTGATTACGGTCAGCTCTTGTGGTGAAGTTAGTGGTGGATCCGATGGTGTAGTTCTTGCCTCGGGTGTAGTTCGCGTTGTTACTATGAGACAGAGAGTAGGCTACGGTTTGATTTCGGTCACCCCTTGTGGTGGAATTCGTGGTGGAACTGATGGTACGATTCTTGCTTTGACTGAAGCTTGTGTTATGATGCTTAGGCAGGAAGTGGGCTACGGTTTGATTTCGGTCACCCCTTATGGTGGAGTTCGTGGTGGAACCGATGGTACGATTCTTGAATTGGCTGTAGCTTGTGTAAGGATGCTTAGGCAGAGAGTGGGCTACGGTTTGATTTCGGTCACCCCTTGTGGGGAAGTTAGTGGTAGAACCTATGGTATTATTCTTGCCTCCGGTGTAGCTCGTGTTCCTACTCTGAGGCTGAGTGAGGGCTACGGTTGGATTACGGTCATCCTTCGTAGTAGAGTTCGAGTTGGATCCGAAGGTGTGGTTTATACCTTGGGTGTAGCTTGTGGTATCACGCTTGGACAAGGAGTGAGCTACAGTTTGATTTCGGTCAGCCTTTGTGGAATTCGATGTGAACCCAATGGTTCGGTTTAAACCTTGGGGGCTGCTTGTGTTATAACGGTTAGGCAGAGATTGGAATACGGATTGATCACGGTCAGCCTTTTTGGTGGAGTTCTTGTTGGACCCGATAGTGTGGTTCATGCCCTGGGTGTGGTTAATGGTATCACGCTTTGGTAGTGAGTGGGCTACAGTGTGATTACGGTCAGCCCTTGTGGTGGCATTTGTGTTGGTGCCGATGGTGTGATTCATGCCTTGGCTGTAACTTGTGTTATGACTCTTAGGCAGAAAATGGACTACCTTTTGATTAGGGTCAGCCTTTGTGGTGGAGTTAGTGGTGGAGCCGGTGGTGTGGTTCGTTGATCTGATGAAACTTGCGTTGTTGCTCGGAAGCAGAAAGTGGGCTATGGTTTGATCACGGTCAGCCTTTGTGGAGGAGTTCGTAGTGTAACCGATGGTGTTGTTCATGCTTCTGGTGTGGTTTGTGTTATAACGCTTAAGCAGAGAGTTGGCTATGGTTTGATTAGGGTCAGTCTTCGTGGTAGAGTTAGTGGTGTACCCGGTTGTTTTGCTCAAACCTTGGGTGTAACTTGAAGTATCACGCTTAAGTAGAAAATGGGCTACGGTTTGATTACGGTCAGCCATTCTGTTGGAATTTGTGATGGGACTGATCGTTTGGTTCATGCCCTGGATGTAGCTTATGTTATAACGCTTAGGCTGTGAGTGGGATGAAGTTTGATTACGGGAGGCCTTTGTGGAGGAGTTCGTGTTGGATCCGGTGGTTTGGTTCATGCCATGGATGTGGTTGGTGGTATCTCGCTTTGGCAGCGAGTGGACTAAGGTTTGATTACGATCAGCCCTTGTAGTGAAGTCAGTGGTGGATCCGATGGTGAAGTTCTTGCCTCGGGTGTAGTTCGCGTTGTTACTATCAGGCAGAGAGTGGGCTACGGTTTGATGTCGGTCACCCCTTGTGGTGGAGTTCGTGGTGGAACCGATTGTACGATTCTTGAATTGGCTGTAGCTTGTGTAATGATGCTTAGGCAGAGAGTGGGCTACGGTTTGATTTCGGTCACCCCTTGTGGTGGAGTTTGTGGTGGAACCGATCGTACGATTCTTGAATTGGCTGTTGCTTGTGTAATGATGCTTAGGCAGAGAGTGGGCTACGGTTTGATTTCGGTCACCCCTTGTGGGGAAGTTAGTGGTAGAACCGATGGTATTATTCTTGCCTCCGTTGTAGCTCGTGTTCCTACTCTGAGGCTGAGTGTGGGCTACGGTTGGATTACGGTCATCCATCGTAGTAGAGTTCGAGTTGGATCCGAAGGTGTGGTTTATACCTTGGGTGTAGCTTGTGGTATCACGCTTGGACAAGGAGTGAGCTACAGTTTGATTTCGGTCAGCCTTTGTGGAATTCGATATGAACCCAATGGTTCGGTTTAAACCTTGGGGGCTGCTTGTGTTATAACGGTTAGGCAGAGAGTGGAATACGGATTGATTACGGTCAGCCTTTGCGGAGGAGTTCTTGTTGGACCCGATAGTTTGGTTCATGCCCTGGGTGTGGTTAATGGTATCACGCTTTGGTAGTGAGTGGGCTACAGTGTGATTACGGTCAGCCCTGGTGGTTGCATTTATGTTGGTGCCGATGGTGTGATTCATGCCTTGGATGTAACTTGTGTTATGACTCTTAGGCAGAGAGTGGGCTACCTTTTGATTACGGTCAGCCTTTGTAGTGGAGTTCTTGTTGGACCCGATAGTTTGGTTCATGCCCTGGGTGTGGTTTGTGGTATCACGCTTTGGTAATAAATGGGCCAAGGTCTGATTACGGTCAGCTTTTGTTGTGGAGTTGGTGGTGGAGCCGATGGTGCGGTTCTTTGTTTTGACGAAACTCGCGTTGTTATTCTGAAGCAGAGAGTGGGTTACGGTTTGATTTTGGTCAACCTTTGTAGTAGAGTTCGAGTTGGATCCGTTGGTGTGGTTCGTACCTTGAATGTAGCTTGTGGTATCACGCTTGGAAACGGAGCGGGACAAGGTTTGATTACGATCAGCCTTTGTGGAGTTTTGGATGGATCCGATGGTGTGGTACATGCCTTGGATGTAGCTAGTATTACAATTCTTCGGCAGAGAGTGGGCTACAGTTTGATTAAGGTCATCCCTTGTGGTAGAATTTTTGTTGAAGCTGATGGTGTTATTGCTTCTGTCGGTGTAGCTGTTGGTTTCAAGCTTAGGTTCAAGATAGGCTACGGTCGGATATGGAGAACCATTTTTGATGAAGCTCGTGTTGAATTCAGAGGTGCGTTTGGTGTCGAATCCCATTTGGCCATCCGTCTCCCCAGAACCGCCCATCGCAGAGAAAGGTTCCGTTGAGGATCCCACAGAAGGATGTTGAAGAGGCAAAGAGACCACTGCCGAGGCCAATAAGACCAGAAGCACGTCGGGGGCCTGTAAATGGGAGAATAAATCAAGTATAATCTTTGCTCGGCAAGCAACCGCAATATGAATTCAAGAAATGACATTATAGAAGGGATTCTATTAGTGAAAGGTTCTTTATGGTCATTTGCATCGAGATATTTCTAAATGTATGGTTTCAACCCAAATTGAGATAAGTGTAGATTTTTCCAATGTACAAACTTCTAAAAAATCGACCTTCACTTCCACAAGCGCCGGCGGCAGCCTGGATTGACGGTCGACGGCCGTCCATTTGACGGGGGGCAACAACTCAATAGTTTACGTGCCCGGCTATAATTTTGACGCGAAAATACGTATATCCGTGAAACGAGAAAATTCCTCTGACAACAAGACTCGAACCTGGTGACTCATACATTCAAAGCCGACGCTCTGCCACTGATATATTGGCTTATAGGTAAACTAGGGGCACCACAAAACTCATTCCTTTACAATCATTCTCATGCAGGTTCTCTCACAACCGCCCTGCTCTCTTGCTACTATCCATTGACCAACACTTCGGCCTTCTTCTTGGGCTAGCCCACTTACCTCCGCTTCCATCACCTGTCTTACCAACCTTCCATCACCCAACCTCCCTTCCCATGTGTCTAAAGCATCTCAGAACACGCATCTCCACTCTGTCCATCTCGTTTCTCACCATCCCCTCTCTGTCCATCTCGTTTCTCACCATCCCCTCTCTGTCCATCTCGTTTCTCACCATCCCCTCTCTAATTCATGCATCGTTATTATTGATCCTGTCCATCAGCGTCCCTCCGGCCATCTTCATCGAACATTTAATCACGAGATCATTCAACCGTCATTTCTCTTCCCTTCTCCCCCAACATCTTAGACAACAACCCCCTCTTACAACTCTCTTTGTCTCCAAACCCAAGGTCACACACTTCAGTACACTCAGCACTTTATACCATTCCTTCGTTCAACATTTCATTGCAAATTTCAAGTAAGAGCCTGCATACTCCACCACTTCCTCTTCAACTAACGGATTTTAGTCCCTGAACACCACTACGGGGAATCGCCCTCCAAAACTCCCCATGATCATCTCACCCACGATCATCTCATTCCTACACTAGACGCTAAGAAAATGCGCGTCACGGTCACGTCAAAACACATCCGTTTGCACCATTCTAGACTCACGTCTATCACCTGCACGCTTTCTCTACACCTTTGCACGGATATCTCTTCTTCCCAAAGACTGTCCAAGCCATCCATCCATCCACTCAGATCTCGGTCTTCCCTATTATTATTACCATTGAATCATTTGTTTCCATCGTCTAACAATTGGTTTTCAGTACATAGGTATAATACATCAAATTTAGTTCTCATATGCGCTATTTGAATTAGCGACACGAGAGATGAAGTGAATTTGTGACAGCACATCTCCTGTCGGCGGCCGGTTTGTAGCTACTTCATATTTCGCAACATGATTCACACTATATGTTATTGAAAATCTTATAAAAAACACATGTGCATGGGATTGATAAATCCAAAATAAATACATCGCAGCTCATCTCTAGTGTGCTGCTGGCTCGCCTTCATGGAACTGAATGGAATTCACAATATACCACCATACATGTACATATACAAATACACATTCAAATGTGCACACACCTACCTACATATATGGATGACAATAATTGTAACACACATTCATATGTGCACACACCTGCCTACATATATGGAAGACAATCAGTTTAATACACATTCATATGTGCTCACACCTACCTACTTAGGCCTACGCCCACATACATCTGCTTTCATCCCCTGTTTAACCAATCTCACGTTTTCCATCCTGACCATGAGACCAAACCTTCTCAGAATACATGGGGGATTATGCCATCACCGTTCAAATTCAATCAACGTCATTATTAATCCTATTCATCAATGGTACTCCGACTATACATCACAAACATTTCATCTCGAAAACATTCCAACCTCTTCACTCGATCATTCTCGCCCTCACGTCAGCCACGTCGAGCACAGTTGGGACAACTAAGCCCTCATCCAATCATCTTTTTGATTAAATACATACCCAGCAGCTCATTTTACTCAACGAGGCACCCACGGCTTAATACCCTTTGATCACTCAAGATTTCGACTCGGTTTTCTAGTAGTCCAGTCTTCCCCACAAGATAGCAAATTCAGTTCACTCATCTGTACTACGTATTTTTCTTCATCCACATTTTTGTTCCCCTTTCCATTGTCAGCTCAACTCTCTATTTCCCTCTACCAGTAGATGGCCCAACATTACTCCACCTTCTTCCCCTCTCATCACCAGCAGTAGCCTCTCCACCGCAAAATCTTTCGGCGTGCTTTCCACCAGTGCCAATCTTTATTTGTGTGTACTTGTGGATATCTCGCTTCTTGAACAACCTTTTTCTAATACCATCTCTCTTTCCGTGCACCAACCAATCAGGTTCTCTCCATTGCCATCACCACCTGGGACGTCCTACCTCCCTGCCACACACATCACCAAAACGTCTCCAGCCCTCGCAGTTAGGTCCCACATTACCACCAAGTGCTACCTGTAAGGCTCTCAAGACACTAACTCAGGCCTATCTAAAATGTTATCTCTCCTTTCACTCACACCAACTAGAGTAAACTTCACCCACGTCAATCTAGAGGAAACTTCACCCACATCAATCTAGATGATATTTTTCCGCCACTCCGTAACTGTACTAGCCAACCGATCACTCAATAAGACCAACACACCTTCTCGTGCCCATCCATCCTCCCGGATGACTCCCTTCCTTTTATAACACCAAGCTCAAATTCACCCCTAATATTTAACCTTCAACAACGTTAACACTCCTCTCCTGCTCAATCCCCTTGGTACTCGGGCTACAAGCACTCACTAACGCCTATCTTTATATTCCTAACCCAACACTCACCCACGTCAATCCAATCTAGAGCCCACTACTTTCCCCTCCGTAACGCTCTTTTACTCTTTCTCGTACCTGGCCTACTGCCCCACCCGACTTCCTTCCACCTATTCAATAATTTACTCTGAAAAACATGTATTTCAGCATTGCATTTAATTGAAGTGTTTCAGCAAACTATGGTCTACAATCATAGCCCACGTCGCTCGGAGATACTGATGATATCAATCGTTTTCGAAGGATGACTTGAGAAAATCGGCCCTAATATTGATCATTTTCGAGGGTTGACTTAAGAAAAATCGACCCGGTCGCGATGACTTTCTTCCGGGAGCGATAACTTTCCGGGAGCGTTAGTGAAACGATAACATCCGCGACCGTGAACCGTTCGTATTCGGCGGGGGGAAACCTCATCGTATTTTTTTGGCAAATTAACACTCGTTTCATTATAGTGCAAGAGTAAGAGATAAATTATAAAAAATACATCATTAATTACTTTGACATAATTGTCAAAAAACTATTAGATTTTAAGAGAAAATGCAGGAGGCATATTTCCCCCGAGTATGTTTGTAATTTCCTTAAATGTAGAGACGGCTGAAAAACTCGCATTAACAGTAATCAAACGAACATCAGAATACAGTATTCAATACAACACATGCAAACTCCTATAACACTTGTATTCTCTATATTACTTCAATAACAATATTTTAATTTCCTGCTTATCATAATCAAGGTTGGGTAATGATAATTTATAAAAAAATCCCAGTAAGTCGTACGTTGCTCAGAATGAAAACTCACCATTTGGAGTAAGCCCATCCTCCAAACTCTACTCAGCAAATGATTTTTTTGAGTCGTCTTGTATTGTGTCCAAGCGGGCTAATGTGGCCGTGATGAGCTGTGAAGGTCAACTGTGATGTACCGGTCAAAAGATGGCCTTATATACCCAGGCGATGACAAGGTCGGGCGTGAGGTGAATCAGGAATGATGATGGTCTTTCTCATTTAATTTATAATCACTTCCCGTAAACAGCTGCGGTTCAGTGGTTTCTTATGAATGAATTAAGTTCGATTATCAAATCAAGTGAACAAACATTGACTGTTTGTGGAGAGGTACAAAAATAAAACCATCCAAGATCCAGTATTTTCAGATTTATATCGTGTTTACTGTGAACCGAATCTCTTATGAAGTCATAGACAGAAGAAGAAAAAATTATCGACTTATTCCTAAGCAGAAATGAGGGTATCTTAAGGTTTAATAAATAAGCGACGCCTGCATCATACCCTTGGCTGGAAGGGCCGAGTAATGATATTTCCCTGCTGGTAACCAGGTGTTGCCAGACTCCCAGCACTCATTTTGTAAAGCCTGAAACTTCTTCAGCTCAATTGAAACACGGTAGGGGGCTAAACGGGTTCTTATTACCTTACCAACTATTGTGACGGTTCAGTCTCTCGACCACTCGATTGTAGGTCAGTAATTACTGTCGTTGTGACGATTGTCAGACATGTTCTTTCTTTCGATGAACAATTGTCGTACAGTTCTTGCTGCCATAAGCACAATTGTGTGATGGTTCTATTTGCCATATCCATGATAAACCAAGGAGTCCTATTGGCAAACCTATGATTGTCACTGTCCATGTTGCCGCAGCCACGATTGTCGGACAGTTCTTATTGCAGTATCCACGATTGTAGGTAAATTTTTATTGCCGTACCTACGATTGCCGGACTGTTCTTACTGTCGTACCCACGATTGTTGGAGCGATCCCATACTCGGTCTCACGATTGCCTGACGGTTCTTATTGCCTGATCCCCCATTGTAGGTCGGTTATTATTCTCGTGTCCGCGATTGCCTGACGGTTCTTATTGCCTGATCTACCATTGTAAGTCAGTTATTATTCTCGTGTCCGCGATTGCCTGACGGTTCTTATTGCCTGATCTACCATTGTAGGTCAGTTATTATTCTCGTGTCCGCGATTGCCTGACGGTTCTTATTGCCTGATCCACCATTGTAGGTCAGTTATTATTCTCGTGTAAGCGATTGCCTGACGGTTCTTATTGCCTGATCCACCATTGTAGGTCAGTTATTATTCTCGTGTCCGCGATTGCCTGACGGTTCTTATTGCCTGATCCACCATTGTAGGTCAGTTATTATTCTCGTGTCCGTGATTGTCTGACCGTTCTTATTGCCTTACCCACGATTGTTGAAATGATTCTATCCTTGTGTATGTCATTGTCGTAAAGTTTTTACCTTCCTAACGCTCTCTAAAATTGACATCAATACGGCAGTTTTAATTTGAATTGATGGATTTGATTGAAAAAGTGTACACTTTACATGTTTTAATGCATTACATTGAAATTAAATAGCAGCTTTGAAATAGAACCCGTTCTTCTGAGCTCAGATCAGAACCCTTGGAATGAATTTTGCAACTGCAAGTAGAACTTTAGAACTTTTTCCTGCTCAGTTCTGTCGTGACGTTGCCTTGCAGTTTTTTCGCGTATCCAATTGCCGTTGACTTGTGTTCGTGTACAATAGATCCCATCTCTCCCCAAACCAGCAACCGGTCGAGCTGAGGTCGGGGTTGTGAGCGTGTCATGGCTTGTGAGGTCGGGGTTGTGAGCGTGTCATGGCTCGTGAGGTCGGGGTTGTGAGCGTGTCATGGCTTGTGGGGTCGGGGTTGTGAGCGTACCAAGGCTTGTGAGGTCGGGGTTGTGTGCGTACCAAGGCTTGTGAGGTCGGGGTTGTGAGCGTGTCATGGCTTGTGAGGTCGGGTTGTGAGCGTGTCATGGCTTGTGAGG
>SDVV010045876.1:0-10027 GCA_016164225.1 Gammarus roeselii
GATCAAACTTCAAACGGTAACGACCTGGGGCAGAGCTCGGTCATGGGTAATGATGCAACCAGGGACTCGTGTAGGATCAAACTTCAAACGGTAACGAGCTGAGGCAGAGCTCGTTCATGAGTAACGATGCAACCAGTGACTCGTGTGGGATCAAACTTCAAACGGTAACGACCTGGGGCAGAGCTCGTTCATGAGTGACGATGCAACCAGTGACTCGTGTGGGATCAAACTTCAAACGGTAACGACCTGGGGCAGAGCTCGGTCATGGGTAATGATGCAACCAGGGACTCGTGTAGGATCAAACTTCAAACGGTAACGAGCTGAGGCAGAGCTCGTTCATGAGTAACGATGCAACCAGTGACTCGTGTGGGATCAAACTTCAAACGGTAACGACCTGGGGCAGAGCTCGTTCATGAGTGACGATGCAACCAGTGACTCGTGTGGGATCAAACTTCAAACGGTAACGACCTGGGGCAGAGCTCGTTCATGAGTGACGATGCAACCAGTGACTCGTCTGGGATCATACTACAAACGAAAACGAGCTGGGGCAGAGCTCGGTCATGGGTAATATGACGCCCGAAAGCCCCGGGAAGATGCCTCCACCATTTATTTCCTATGGCCCTCAAAAAGTAGGGAGATCCCTGGCCCCAACACTCGCCAGAAGTTGTGGCATCCAACCATACTTCCACCGCCTCCAGCCCTACTGGAGTAACGGCCTACCCCGCTACCTTAACAAACATCTATAACTCCCCGAATTGATAGGCATACAAGCAAATTGTACACTCAAAGCGTTGCCACGCTGCACCGCCAGTCCTAGCCTCTGCTTCAGCCAGAACGTTTCGCGAGGGTCCTCGGAGGCGGCAGATAACCATAGGCCGATGTCGTGGATCAGGAGGCTGCTGGTTTCGTCGATAACACCGGTCGTGTCGATAGCCAAGGGCTCAAAAAAGTAGCGGTCACGAAGAGATTGATACATATTTATTTTTTCGTTCTCTGCCGCGTTGGCAGCCCTGCTGGCCTCTTAAGAAGTGCCAGGCAAGTGACTCGTCGCAAAGGTGTCCATGCAGGTGCAAAGGGTTTTCCCTCTAAAGCCAGGGAAGACTGTAACGCCGTCAGGTCGCTTACCATCGCCTCGATCGATGCCGGGCTCACAGATTATACCAGGGCCGACTTTGCGTAGCCCTCGTTCATTAATGTCATTCAGAGCCAAATGTCTGGGATGACGACCTCCGCTGTAAATGCACGAGAGCGCGTGAGTGCCGGACTCATCCATACTCTGACCGCAGCGGCAGAGCTGCGGATAACACACCGGTGCACCCACTCTGAGCGCAAGATCAATTCGAAGCGAGTCAGGGTCCATAAAGTACCCAGAGGGACGCCAGGAATTACTTTCAGCCAAGAACCGCTATCGTGACAAGAAGCAGCTAGGAGACGAGCCTTAATTTTTGGATCTTGTGCCTCAAGGAACAGACCGTCCAAAGTAACCCTTACTCCTTCCTTGCCCCATGACTTCTGGATAGCGCAGCAGTCCCCTTCTGATGCGATCGCTTCATCACCGTGTTCAGCCTTCCATGCCAATAATGCTTCTGGAAGCTCGTTAGTCTGCGCCAAAACGTTAACGTTTGACAGAAAGGCCTCAACTAAGGGACCAACAGAGTGCAGAGATGAGATGAAGCTGGGCAGAGCGAGATCCTGCGCCTTGCAAAAGTCCAAGCCACCAGAACTGACTGGGAGAGTAGCTTGCTCCCAATAAAAATCTGAAAAAGAAATGCTAGTAATTATTGAGAAAGCGTATCGGACGGATTCGTCGAAACTAGCTGGGTAACTAACGTGCAGGAATGTGGGAGCAACGCGCAATAGATACTGGAGTTTAGAAATGACGAAGCAGTTTTTCAGTAGGGTGAGAGGTTGGTGAGGCTCAATTACGCTTAGTCGAGAGGTCGTCAATTTTGCCTTCAAGCGCTTCTGGAATAGCTTGGACTGAGATGGGTGCGCCGAGAACAGTGTTACGGTCAGCAGACGCCATTTGATGTCAGAGATGACCTCGCGGAAAAGAGTATCTGTGATCTCCTTGGACGCCATGTCCGAACTGTTAACGTGGATGAACTCGCTAATTTTTTGCCGTTAATATCCAGGCCTACTTGGTTTAACTTCACTCGCAGGTCGCGGAAGTCCGTTAAAACGATATCTGGCTCCTCCCCCCCGAGCGTGGCCTCATCCAAGTACCGAATGCTCAATTCTGAAACGGTCGACACTGAGGGAAAAGAGAACGGGCCCCATGGGGACCCTCTGTTGGATACCAGTTGCAGAGTGGATTGATTCATCACTTCAAAACTTGTTTCATGCAGGACTTGCTTCGGGTTGAGAACATGTTGCTGGCTGGATGGGAGCGTGTCCGTAACTTGTTGTTGCAGTGGCAATAGAGCGGCAGAGACGGGATGGTGGCGGATGGGAAACCACGGTTCCCGGATAATGATTAAGGAAGTTAAGGTAGACTTGCATGCTGCGCACTAATGATCTTGATCGTTAGGTCGGCGAGAGATAATTGGCTTCTGTTTAACTGGTCAACTTTGCGGTGTAGGGAGGCCATCACAACAACGCCATGTTGAACTCATTAGCAAACATCAATTACTTGCATAAATATTCCTATGTGATGACGGAATACAAGCCGTATTTTTTTGCTACAGCATATATTAATTTTATCATTTAAATTTGAAACCCCGAGCCTAATTTCAATGCAATGGAGACTACATGCAAGTTGGACCTACAAGCTGTGATATAAAGAAGTCACTTAGATTATTAGGCGAAATTCATTTTGCATCATTTAATTAAGATCTCTTGGTGCAGCTGATCGAGATATGACAAATCACTATCCGGAATTAGTACGATTCTCTATATATTTTTTGTCAGCATCGACGGGTCCGTATTTAGATAATTTTGACTTCTATCATAAGTTACCGACTGCCATCTAAAAAGACTACTGAATATGAAGACCAAGGCTGTGTTCGCTGTCATTCTCTTGAAGATTTTAATTGCTTCACCTCAAAAAATATGGATTTAATGACATTCTCGACGGCGAGGTACGACTAATTGTTGCTGCTATATGAATATATTTTCAACAAAGGTGTTAGTTGAACGATGACGAAGTGTCTTTCAACATTATCAGTGTTCATTTATATTATTAATTTCACTTATTAGTTTATTTTTTCACGTTTATTTACCATCACTAACTTCAACTATACAGAAGTAACTAAATTCGTTTGCATAACTAAGACTCAAATTTTATTTGTTAATTCGTATCCAAATAAATTGACAAAATACGAAATGTCCTACTGAATATATATTTCAATGACAAACAATATAATATATCCTCAATTAATTAAATGATCACAGGCCCAGGTGGACGGCGATTATGCTAAGCAAAGAAATGTGCCGTCTTGTGCGTATTTTTCCGAAACGTTAACGAATACCAACTGATCAATAAATACACGGAATTTCCCGGGTGAAGCAAGAGGAAAAAATAATTTATGATAGTTTATCATCATAAGAACGGAAAGAAAAGCGTTACAGAGGGAAAAATTATAACTGAAATTTCTGTATTGTCGTTAGGATGGGGAAAAGATCATTACGGGTAAAACTTCTTGATTCAAGAATTAATTGTATATTTTGTGTAAATTATTATTGATTAAAACAAGTACGATTTCTTTTCTGATTTTTGTTGATAGCAGGCAAGTTGTACATGAATGTCAACATTTCAACTCATTCCTAATCATGAACTGTTTCAGAGATTTCGAAATTCCCTGAAAATGTACGTGCGTGGCCCCAGCAGCCAGCGCTGCCGACGCCGCACGTAAATTTCGTTTGATGCGATTTACAAGAGCCGTATTGAAAACTATGACCTTGTTCTTGAATCATTTAAATCATTATAGCCTGTGTAAAAGACTTTGTAGGTATATCATTAAACTTTATTTCAGACCACGATAGGCCTAATCGAACATCATAGTTCCATTGAATCATGACAATAGACGGAATAAAGGAGGAGAAAAAGGCTTCGAACTCATCCCACGACAGGCTCATCTATTGCAGTAGACAAGAAATGCAGCGGTAAGTCCTCGATATGTCAATCATCAATTCTAGATTTGGCCTGAGTGGGGAAGGTGGTTTGTGAAGAGTTTAAAAGGCAGTCATTTTGATTTTTAATTTTGGTCTTCAATTTTCTGTCGGAACCTAAATCTATGCTAGTATTTACCTCAATAGTTATTTACCGTGCGGATGTAACCAGTTTCAATATAACGACGTCAAATTTGTGGGATATGCATTGATTTTCATCACAAATATGTTCTCTGTGGAATTTTAAAAACCTAAACAAAAAAAACACCAAACTAGATGGAAGCGATGAGGCCGCATGCAGAGAAGATCGCGTCTCGCTCAAACTTCCCCAGCACTAAATGTTGGCAGCTTCCTTCTGCTCACTGTCGTCTCAATGGGCATATGATTTGTGGCTTGGCAGTAATGAATCGCCTATTTGTTAGTCGAACTTCATTTTCTCAGGAACCTCATGATGAGGGCAACAGCTGATCAAGCAGAGACGTACCTCATGATGAGGGCAACAGAGCTGATCAACCCAGACGTACCTCATGATGAGGGCAACAGCTGATCAAGCACAGACGTACCTCATGATGAAGGCAACAGCTGATCAAACACAGACGTACTTCTAGATAAGGGCAACAGCTGATCAAGCACAGACTGACCTCTTGATAAGGGCAACAGCTGATCAAGCACGGTCGTACCTCATGATAAGGGCAACAGCTGATCAAGCACGGTCGTACCTCATGATAAGGGCAACAGCTGATCAAGCACGGTCGTACCTCATGATAAGGGCAACAGCTGATCAAGTACGGATGTCAAGATCACGAGTCTACCGCAGAAGAAAGGAAGTTCGTTTCTAAGAAAAGGCGACGCATTCCTGCCTAGTAGAGCAATTCCTGCCTAGTAGTGCAATTCCTGCCTAGTAGTGCAATTCCTGCCTAGTAGTGCAATTCCTGCCTAGTAGTGCAATTCCTGCCTAGTAGAGCAATTCCTGCCTAGTAGTGCAATTCCTGCCTAGTAGTGCAATTCCTGCCTAGTAGTACAATTCCTGCCTAGTAGTGCAATTCCTGCCTAGTAGTACAATTCCTGCCTAGTAGAGCAATTCCTGCCTAGTAGTGCAATTCCTGCCTAGTAGTGCAACTGGTCGGCAATGGTTGGGAACGATTAAAGGTAATTTGCACTACCAACCATCGATCGCAGTAAAGGAGTTTCTGCATGAATTTTATGCTATTTTTTGATGGAACCAACGAACAAAGTATGGAATGAAGTAAAGGTTTGGTCTCAATCAATATATTATAAATAAATAATTTAATTCCACACATAATTCTCAAGCCAATGGGGAGGCTTGTATAATTTAACTGAATATGCTCTCAGCGAGGAGGATTGCCGACGGAATAAAGACTGGTAAGAGATCTTCACTGAAGAAATCCCTTGTTTGCACGACGTGTTCACTCATAACGTGTTTACTCTTAACTTAATTACTCATAACGCGTTTACTCACACCGTGTTTACTTATAAAGTGTTTACTCATAACATGTTCACTCGCAACGTGTTTACTCATGACGTGTTTACTCGTACCGCGTTTACTCATAACGTGTTTACTCACAACGCGTTCATTCGTAACATGTTTACTCATAACGTGCGTACTCATAATGCGTTTATTCATAACGTGTTTACTCACAACGTGTTTACTCATAACGTTTTTTCTCGTAACGTGTTCACTCACAACGTGTCTACTCATAACGTGTTTACTCAAAACGTGTTTACTCATAACGTGTTTACTCATAACGTGTTTACTCATAACGAGTTTACTCATAACGTGTTTACTCCTAACGTGTTCACTCATAACGTGTTAACTCGTTGCATGTGTTTACTCCCAACGTGTTTACTCATTACGTGTTTACTCACAACGTGTTTACTCTAGGTGAGCTGACAAGCCTGGCTTAGGAATCCGAATCTCTGAAGTTTAAGACCTGAATAATCGCTTCCGTCTGTGCAATAAAGCGATTCCATGATTAAACCGACTAGTTAAATGTTTAAAAAACGGTTATATGAAAACTTGATAATTTGATTCAAGAAAAGGCTTAGACATAGACACAGGGGAATCAAATATTGAACTATATTGACCTAAATATTTCTTCATTCCTCATAGCCCTATTATGCTCTCAAGAATCGACCGAGCCTGCTACCAACTAGGCATTACTTGTGAAGCATTGATTGTGTAAAACATGCCACGACTCAGATAAAAAGTGACCGTGGAGTTTCGTCTCTGTCAGCAATACATCACCCAGCTGGCCTCCTAGGAGGCTCCGGAGCCGAGGCATATAGAACTGTTAAGGTGTTGCCCTGTCCTCGGTGGCACTGATGGACAGTTATCGTTGTTGAGCCTCAGTTAACAGAGAACCTCGGGAATATTTCATCGCCGAAGAGCTTGTGGCGGATCTGCTGTCCCGAGGTGCATCGTGTGTCTTTAATACTTGAGGAGACTCGCTGACACCGACCGAGGAGGCTTGTAGAGGTGAAAGGGAGTGAAGAGCACGGAATGCATGCTGGGTCCAGTGAGGAGACTTGCTGACACCGACCGAGGAGGCTTGTAGAGGTGAGGGGAACGAAGAGCACGGAATGCATGCTGGGTCCAGTGAGGAGACTCGCTGACACCGACCGAGGAGGCTTGTAGAGGTGAGGGGAACGAAGAGCACGGAATGCATGCTGGGTCCAGTGAGGAGACTCGCTGACACCGACCGAGGAGGCTTGTAGAGGTGAGGGGAACGAAGAGCACGGAATGCATGCTGGGTCCAGTGAGGAGACTCGCTGACACCGACCGAGGAGGCTTGTAGAGGTGAGGGGAACGAAGAGCACGGAATGCATGCTGGGTCCAGTGAGGAGACTCGCTGACACCGACCGAGGAGGCTTGTAGAGGTGAGGGGAACGAAGAGCACGGAATGCATGCTGGGTCCAGTGAGGAGACTCGCTGACACCGACCGAGGAGGCTTGTAGAGGTGAGGGGAACGAAGAGCACGGAATGCATGCTGGGTCCAGTGAGGAGACTCGCTGACACCGACCGAGGAGGCTTGTAGAGGTGAGGGGAACGAAGAGCACGGAATGCATGCTGGGTCGTATTAGAGCGTTGGAGAAGCAGATGAATAGAACAAATGACCGAATTGGGTGATGTTGGAAAAGAAACATGGTAGAGTACGGAAGAAATTGGAAAAATTAACATTGTTCTCGGCCGCCAGGTGGAGTGATCGGCCGCCAGGTGGAGTGATCGGCCGCCAGGTGGAGTGATCGAACTGTGAACTCCTTGACCGTAAGGTGGAGGTAAAGGTTTGCTCGACTGAAGAAGACGTTGGACGACCGGTGTGGAGGACGTTGGACGACTGGTGTGGAAGACGTTGGACGACTGGTGTGGAAGACGCTAAACGACTGGTGTGGAAGACGTTAGACGACTGGTGCGGAAGATGCTGGACGACTGGTGTGGAAGACGTTGGACGACTGTTGTGGAAAACATTGGACGACTGGTGTGGAAAACGTTGGACTACTGGTGTGTAAGACGTTGGATGATTGGTGTGGACGATGTTGGACGACTGGTGTGGAAGACGTTGGACTACTGGTTTGGAAGACGTTGGACGGCTTGTGTGGAAGACGTTGGACGACTGGTGTGGAAGACGTTGGACGACTGGTGTGGAAGACGCTGGACGACTGGTGTGGAAGACGTTGGACGACTGGTGTGGAAGACGTTGGACTACTGGTTTGGAAGACGTTGGACGACTGGTGTGGAAGACGTTGGACGACTGGTGTGGAAGACGTTGGACGACTGGTGTGGAAGACGTTGAACGACTGGCGTGGAAGATGTTGGGCGACTGGCGGGGAAGACGTTGGACGACTGGTGTGAAAGACGTTGGAAGACTGGTGTGGAAGACGCTGGACGACTGGTGGGAAAGACGTTGGACGACTGGTGGGGAAGACGTTGGACGACTGGAGGGGAAGACGTTGGACGACTGGTGTAGAAGACGTTGGACTACTGGTGTGGAAGACGTTGGACGACTGGTGACGACTGGTACGACTGGTGTGGAAGACGTTGGACGACTGTTGTGGATTTTATGCAAATTTCCTTCAACTGGCCTACACAGTCCTAAAGGTTTATAAAATACAAAGCTGCTAAAACTTGGAATTCGACTGCCATAGGCATAAAGAAGGGTATATGTATAGATACATTCAAGCGTAAACTAAAACTATTCCAGTTTGAACCTATACGGCCAGAAATAGTTGAATTATAATTTTACTTCCGCTATGCAATTTACCGTGTCAACTATTTGTGATTCGTAGGTTTCATGTTATAGATTCAGTCATTCTATTATTTCTCGTTTCACGTGCTCAAATATCCAATTATCTTGTTCATGTAAAAATCCGTTTATTTACTATACCCATCTATTATGACTCATTGAAATGTTTTTATTTTTCGTGTGCATATAAAGCATGTCATGCTAACTATGCAGTTAGTTTCGAAATTGGTGTCATCGGGTTCCAAACAATGTGTGAGTAATTTAATAGACAACTTCATGTCTGACATCCCCTACTCTCAATCAGTGACCAGACTTACATTGCTTATTGGTCATGAAATCAACGGTCCGATGCAACGCTTCTATCTGTTTCGGCATGAAAAAGTGGTGAATAGAGAATGTCCTTCAACCATGTCCATCGATTGGTAGGATGTAGAGGTAAACTTACTCCCCACCTAAGTTATAAGTTAATATTATATTCATCTAGATAACAAATGGTGTCTTCAGAACAGTTCACGCTAGCGAAGACTTTGTACGGGTCATCGGTATATTCTGATAATTCTGTAATTGTGTCAACATGTCATTATGACTAAATAAACTTTAAATCCTTTCAATCCTTGAATCCTTTATTTTAAATCGTATTCCGTTACAGTTACTAAACAAACACAACCTATGGATGCATGCATTCTCATAACAATTGTTTTATCTCTCGACAACAAAGTTGACGACCAACCAAATTGGTCAAAGTTTTGGATTTTTATTCTGATGTTACAAAAAAAGTTAACTGCGTAGGACTTTTCATGATGTTCCAGATATCTTAGCTTGGACAAACCTTGCAAAAATGTTTATTCAAACTCTGTCGGAAAACCATGACACGTGTTTTTGAGTCAAACATTATTCTAAAAATGACAATGATAATTGCAGGATTTGGGCGGAGACAATTTTTACTAAATTTCAATGTTGGCAAACATTTGGTGATGAGCGTACTACCACTTTCTACTTCCACTACTACCACTACCACTTTCTACTATCACTACTACCACTACCACTTCCTCGACGATAAATGTTTCAAAACTGAGTCGTGGACGAATCGCCAATAAATCAGTTTGATCAGATTTGGAACTTGTTCAAAGACATCAATTAAAGAATGAGACGGCAAATGAGGATTATCCATTTCTAAAAAAATAATGGCGGGCATCGTACTTTTTTCCAACCTCCCACTGACTCTCCCTTTATCGAATTTAACTTGAATGACTACAATTCAGCTTTCGAAGATAAAGATATGAAGTATCAGAGACATTTTCTTAGTTAAATCGAGATTACTACAGGACGTCTGCAGCTTGTCGTACTGTAGGAGAGATTACTACAGGACGTCTGCAGCTTGTCGTACTGTAGAAGAGATTACTACAGGACGTCTGCAGCTTGTCGTACTGTAGAAGAGATTACTACAGGACGTCTGCAGCTTTTCGTACTGTAGGAGAAATTACTACAGGACGTCTACAGCTTGTCGTACTGTAGGAGAGATTACTACAGGACATCTGCAGCTTGTCGTACTGTAATAGAGATTACTACAGGACGTCTGCAGCTTGTCGTACTGTAGGAGAGATTACTACAGGACGTCTGCAGCTTGTCGTACTGTAATAGAGATTACTACAGGA
>SDVV010045877.1:0-10027 GCA_016164225.1 Gammarus roeselii
ACACTGTGCTCACACGCACTGTTGACAAGTGGAGATAACACTGTACTCACACGCACTGTTGACAAGTGGAGATAACACTGTGCTCACACGCACTGTTGACAAGTGGAGATAACACTGTACTTACGCGAACTGTTGACAAGTGGAGATAACACTGTGCTCACACGCACTGTTGACAAGTGGAGATAACACTGTACTTACGCGAACTGTTGACAGGTGGTTGGTACGCGGTAACCCGCTTTATGTGCAAGTCCACTGTGCGCATCCAATAAATCTGTTTTTTTTAATATTTGAAGCGATATAATTTGGCCTAGTGTGTTTATGACAGATTTTTAAGTATTATTCCATTTAGGGAACACTAGGAGCAGTTTATAACAAAGAGCATGACAAGGAAGAGGAATCAATCAAGTGGGATATCTTGGCAAGTGAGATTTTTGCATCTATCAGCATAGCCAATAACGTCAAAAATGTCTACACAATGTCAAAACATGCAACCTAAGGATCAGTATTAAATGCAATGGCAAGTGTGACAGCTTTGGTAGCATGCAGTTGGATACTAATCCAAGACTATGGAAAAAGAAGTTGTAAATAAATCCAAGGCAATGCAGATAGAAGTTGTTGATAAATCCAAGACTATTCAGATAAAAGTTGTAGATTAATCCAAGACTATGCAGATAGAAGTTGTATATAAATCCAAACCTGTGCAAATAGAAGCTGTAGAAAAATCCATGATTATGCAGGTAGAAGATGTAGATTAATCCAAGACTATGCAGATAGAAGTTGTAGATAAATCCAAGACTATGGAGATAGGAGTGGTTGATTAATCTAGGCTTGCTTATAATACAACGCAGATCTTAAATATAAAGTTTAATCTATAGACCACGTCAAATCGTCGTTGATAACGTAAGCGTGAAGCCAGGTGTCGCCAGCTGGTAAGCGGGAAGCCAGGTGTCCCCAGCTGGCAGCATCCATGGTGAAATGCTTCATTAACCATACATCGCATCCCTAGTAAGTTTGCACCGATTTTCAAGAAAAATAATCTTACTGAAATTGTTCCATTTATGAAAATGTTAACACCGCGTTGGCGTTGGCGTTTGAAGTGTTGCCTCTACACCTGCAGCGTTGGTGAGTCGCAACGGGTATTCGAAAATTTACCCTTGTTTTGTAATGCCTCTCAAAAATTAGAGGCACTGTATAGTCTCTGATCCGAACAGTATCATTTGCAACGTCATTTAGCTGTTGTGATAAATGAATACTTTATCCATTGCCTTCGCAATGATTTGGCATTGGATGTTCTTTCCACCCCCAGTCCCTCGTTTATTGAGAGAAAACGGCGCCCCCCATTCAAATAGATATGATACGTATGCTAACCACTGCATTGCTAACTGTAAATCAGGTGATTGGATGCTAACCATTGCTAACTGTGAATCAGATGATTGTATGCAAACCATTGCTAACTGTGAATCAGATGATTGTATGCTAACCATTGCTAACTGTGAATCAGATGATTGTATGCTAACCATTGCTAACTGTGAATCAGAGGATTAAATGCTAACCATTGCTAACTGTAAATTAGATGATTGTATGCTAACCATTGCTAACTGTAAATCTGATGTATCATCAATGTACCTGCTAACACATCGATGGTAGTTAGATCAGTTCGAAACAACAATTATTGTTTCAAAAAATATTTTTGTAGCATTGGCAACTTTCCCTAACAAATTTAGATGATTTTCACCTAGTTTGAAGGAAAGAGGGGCCATAAAGTCAAGCAGTTTTAGGATTATTGCCAAGAGATTTGTTCTATGGGGATGATCGCCCTTTGCCTTCAGGGCATGACACTGACAAATTGAACTCTTTCTCGAGATCTTTGACCCAGCAGATTACCTTCCTTTTAGTATTTCATGAAAGAGGCTTCCCACGAGTGTTACATTCCCCTGTTCCACTGGCTCAACCTTTTAGTGTTGTCTAAATACCACGCTACAACTCTGCTTTTTCTCTGGCTCCTTATTTCTATCATTGTTTATTTTGATACTTGCAGGCCATTTCTATTAGATAGCAACATTATTTCATTGAGTGGGTAGACAAATAGTTGCACGTGTTGATGCGATAACAAGCTGTTTCCTCAGTCGTTTCCCCCTCTGATTATTATACCTAGGGCTATAAATATTAGTAGTTATATCGGTTTATAACGTGATCACAAAAATTATCATCTTGAAACCATCACATCTGTTTTATGTTAGTGGTGTATCAAACAATATATGAATCCGTGGATAAAAAAAAACAGGAAGAGCACTTTGAAATAAGATCCCAATATTGAAGCAGTATTTTCCAACACGCCCCACCCGACAGCTATACAATGTTGTGTTGATTCCCAACTCAACTGGAGGAGTGACAATCTACCTGGTGTTGTGTTGCGTTGAGATATGAACATAAAACTTTTGCGTTTTTTGTTAGGTTTGTTCCAAAATATAAAGGGCCAAAATGGCCAAATTTTTTACTGATATGTGGCATTTTTAGGATATCAAGATTAGATCTCGAGCGGCCATGCTTCAAAATTAAGGAGAAAAATTCTCTTACCTTCGAGTTAAACAAGAAAGAAAGAAGCGCCCGCAGCCTTTAGCCTGGTCTCCGATGGAGCGCCAGGTAATATTTTCGCTTCTCGCCAAGAGGCTTATACATCCCTACTCGTGAGCGTGTTTTTAGCCGATCCTTTATAAGACGACGTCGCCTCCAAAGATTGTGAACCAGATTTACTTTGCAGAGGCGAAATTTCTTTTTTGCAGGATCCGAAAATGTCCTTTAGAGGATCGAAGAGTGTGAGACGAGCGACAAGAAGCACGCGCCCTGAGTGTAGGCCTACTTGGATGGCTAGGTTGCATATAGAGAGCTGTAGGCCTGCGGGACACTTGGAGACAGGGGGACTGGGGACTTGGGGCCTGTGGACGGGGTACTTGGAGGCGTATGGATGGGGACGTGGAGGCCAATGAACCGAATACTTGGAGGACTAGGAACTGGAAACATGGAGGCAAGCGAACAGAAAACCTGGGGGCATTGGAAGCGGAGACATTAAGGCAAAGGAACAGGAGACTTGGAGGCAAAGACCACAAGATCTGAAGGTAAAGGAACAGGAATTACCAGACTCGGAGGACGATGACAGAAGACTTGAAGGCCGGGAACAGGAGATTTTTGAGACACTGAGGAAGATAACGCTTGGAGGGCGCGGAACAGTAGATCTGACGGTGAAAAGGAACAGGAGGTTTGACGGCTAAGGAACTGGAACTTGAAGGCCGAAGGACAGCAGATTTGGGTGTTCAAAAAAACAGGAGACATTGAGACTGTAAAGCAAGAGACGTACAAATAGGAGACTTGGAGATTAAGATTGCCAGCAGACTTATAGATCGAGAAACAGGATACTTGGGGGCTGATGAACAATAGATTTTGAAGTCAAAATGAACAAGACACTTCGAGGCCCGAGAACGGGAGACATAGAGGCACTTTACAAGTGTTTACAAGTGTAGGAAGACAACAACAGGCCTATTGGCCCAAACTAGGTTGCATTTTGATAGCAAGAGGGTTAGTTTTGGAGTAGAACGTCTGAGAGGCCTACTGGCTCAAACTAGGTTGCCTTTTGATAGCAAGTGGATTAGTTCTGAAGTAGAACGTCAAAGAGAGTTTCGTGGGCCATTTCTGTATTTTTTTTATATCTACAGGAAAAGGAACGACTTTGCTATTTTTCGGCGATTTCTGCAAAGCTTATCGAGCCGCGACTTAAATGTTTCGATTGTATTGTTGTTCACAACCTCCGCTGGAAGTTTGTTTCATTCTTCGACAACTGTATACGTGAAGAAATTGTGCGTGATGTCGAGTGAGAAACGTTTCCCAACGATTTTGTATCCATTGTTCCTAGTCACTCCGTTTGTATCAAGAGTGAAACGGATCGCTCGGTCGACGTTTCCTTACCCTTCATAATCTTCCCCACATCTATCATGTCGCCTCTGACACGACGTTTCTCTAGCGAATAAAGATTGAGTTCGCGAAGCCTGTCTGCGAACGATTTATTCCGCAGCGAGGGGATGAGTTTAATAGCACTACGTTGAACCTTCTCAAGTTTAATAACGCCTTTGCTAAGGAATGGAGACCAGAATTGAACGGCATACCTGAGATACGGTCTAAATAACTTGAGCATACTGTGTTGGTTTTTGTACGAGATAGTGCGGGGTATCATACCTGGCATTTTTTGCCTTTCTTGGCAGCATCGTTACATTGATTGCTGTTTTTTAAGTCGTTACTAATGATGACACCTAAATCTCTCTCTTCGGTAACAGAAATGAGTTTTTTTCCAGACATTGAATATTCGTGTTTGAGGTTATGAGGACTAATGTGCATAACTTTGCATTTGTCTACATTAAATTTCATTTGCCACTTTTCTGACCAAATCAACAATTTTGTTCAAGTCTAGTTGGATCTGCTGACCCTCTAGTTTAGTTTACACTTTTCCTCCGATCTTAGTATCGTCTGCAAACTTGCTAACGTTTGAGAGAACGTTGCTATCGAGATCGTTAATGAATATTATAAAGAGAACTGGCCCTAACACGGATTCTTGAGGCACGCCGCTTGTAACATTACCCCAGGGAGAGGAAGCTCCGTTAAGTACAACTCGCTGCCGTCTGGCCGTAAGCCAGCATTTTATCTAGTTGTTAAGCACGCCTCGAATACCGACATTGTGCATTTTTTTAATTAGGCGCTTCTGGGGGAATTTATCAAAGGCCTTTTGAAAGTCAAGGTAAATTATATCGATTGGAGATTTTGTGTAGTGGATTTTGATTAAATTTCTATAAAAGAGTAGCAGATTCGTAAGACAAGAACGGTTGAGTCTAAAGCCATGCTGGGAGTCGCCAATCAATTTGTTTGATTCTAAGAATTCTGTAATTTTATCCGTTATCAAACTTTCCATCAACTTGCCAATGACTGAGGTGAGACTAATTGGACGGTAGTAGTCGGGACACTTTTTGTCCCCTTTTTTAAAAATTGGGGGTAACTTTGGCAATTTTTCATTTAGAGGGGCAGGTGCCATTTGTTAAAATTGACTTTCTTAAGCAATCAAAATTAGCTAATCTGATGTTAGGGACTTTTTCGCAGCTTGTTGAACTTTTTCGCAGTTTGTTGATGAGTGGTTCGTCTACTTCGTCGCCTACTTCGACGAAGTAGAACGTCGCCTACTTCGACGTTCGTGACATGAGAGTCGTTTGCACTAAATAAGAGATCAAGAATGTTGATACCTCTTGAAGGTGTCTGCACCATTTGGGTCAGAAACTTAGCGTCTGCAAAATCAATCAAACGTTTGCCGGTGGCAGTGCATTTGCCTGTTTCCCAATCAATGTCGGGGATATTGAAGTCGCCAAGCACAATACTGTGTTGCGTTGTGACAACATCGACGAGGGTGTTGTAAAGATAGATGTCGTCTGCAACCTTGCTTCTAGGGGGCGAAAGACGAGAGTGATTTGACATTTCATATGTTTACCGACTACTTGGATTCATATTATGTCGTGCCTGTTGTTTGGAATGGTGTCTTCTAATATTTGCAGAGTGTTTTTCACGAGAAACAGCACTCTTCCGCCCTCTCGGCCTTGTCTATTTTTTGGGAAATAGTGAGTAACCGGGGAGAGTCAATTCGCCTAAATAATGTCTGGTGCTCAATTTCATCCACGATTCTGTGATTGCTAATATGTCGATACTTTTATTCAATGCAAGGATACCTAATTCTTCGATTTTGTCTCTGAGACTTCTAGCGTTCACGTAGTATTATAAGAGAGTACCGTTAGTCACATTGACTTGATTTGCTTGACTTATTTTGCTTTTAGTCTGAGGTTTTGTGTCGGAGCCAGGACTTTCGTTTTCGTTTACACGGGTTGTACTAGCGGAGCCGCGACTACTGCCTCTAACTCGGACTGGATTGATGACAGGAACTTTTTTGCTAGGACCTGTGGTGGTGTTTTGATGGGAACTTGTATTTGTTGTGTATCTCGTGTTGAAACGGGCGGAGGTCACTGTGTCGTTTTGTCGGACACTGCTGGCGAAGTTGTTGGTATGATATCGTTTACGGTTTTCGACTTATTTTCGTTGACAAGTCCAGCGCCGACATTTTTAAGGATGTTTTCGATGGTATCAAGTCAATACGTGTTAATGCGAGCCTTGTTGGAGCTCCTATTGAAGTTATAGTACTTTGGGTCAATCATCGTTTCCCAATGATCCGAGAATGAGATTTTCTGGGCTTTGCAGAAAGTTGCGAGGCGATTGTTAAGTAAAATCATCTTTCTTAACTTGTATCTACTTTGGTTCGGAAAGGGCAGGATGCCAGTGACATGGAGGTTTGCGTGTGAAGGTTTGATATTTTTTAACATGGCTTCATACATCTTCCATGTCGATTCCATCTGCGACATGTCTTTAGCTCCGACTTGTATTATAATTCGCTTAGATGAATGTATCCTTTCCTTTGCGATTATGCCTTCGACCTCGTCAATTTTCAAATCAGCTTTGCCGAGTATTTTCAATTGAATTCTCCCTTTTCGCTGGTTTGATTTGAAGGAGGTGACATTGTAATCACCAATCACAATAATTTCCTTTGTATTCTGAGAGTCCATTTCATCGGCCAATGCATCGAATCGGTTACGTGTATTGGGTCGAAAGTGGTGAGATTGTGGTCCAACGTGTGTTGCATTGTCTCAGCGTAGCTGCCTCCTTTTATCTATAGTTGTGTACAGTGCCTCGCTATCTTTGCGTTAGTTTTCTATCGGCTTAATACGATCGTTTTTCTCATCGTCTTGAGTCGAAAGCTTTTTGATGAATTCGGAGTCTATGTGCACTTGGAGTTCTTTCACTTGATTTTGGGTGGCCTCGAAAGTTTCTTTGAACGCTGCTAATTCGCTGCTTATCGGATCATTAAATTTATAAAATTGTTTCATCACGTTTTCCAATTTTAATTCAACAGCTAGCAATCGGGTATCCGTGTTGGCTGTCTCTGTTATGGATAAGCCATTGGATGAGACTGTGTGTTTTGGATAAGTCATCGGAGGCGTGACTGATTTGTGCTTCAGATGTTTGATTTCCTCTGCCGCTTGACAAAATTTACAATGTCATGCATTCCCCATTTGAGGGACTGCTACGCAAAGTCATGGCAGAGCCAGAAGAACTTTTGCAATCCATTAGTTTGGGCGTACGAGGTGTGGCAGATGCCACATTCTAGCTTAGCCTGAACCATCTTGGACTGTTATAGAATTTACCGGTGGGAAAATGAACCGTTAGCTTGAGGTCTATTTTTTGTGATTTCTTGTAGACAGCAGATATGAATGCAATACTATAATTAGATGCGGGGTGTGACGATTATGTCGACGATTCGAAAACGGAATGAAAACGGGAAAGATACAAATGAGAGTCGGATGCGCTTATCGTCGGATGCGCGTTAGCGCAGGTTACTTCCAATTGCGAGATTTGGGTTGAATGCAAAGCTAAACTAACTCGTGACTGCTCCAATTTGCTTGACAAGAATGGAATGATATCATGATTCTGGGCACCAACCTTGTACCAGACATGACCGGCGGAGTATCAGAAGATGACGAATAAATAAATACAATTCAGTAAATGGGGTATAGGAAGAGGGTGAAGTTCTCTAGCAAATAAGAGCATCCACTTGGTGAGGAGCTCTATTCTCCTTGCCTGGTTCACTAAACAGCAAAGAACAAATCAATGATCACATACAAGAATATGACAAAAAAAGTTGTTGTAGATTTTGTATTTGATTCATGAGACTAACAACATACCTACATATAGACATTGCCTGCCCATCAATTATATTTCTTTTTCACATGGTGTTATTGCGATGTGTTTACTAAGTTTTGTTAAAGATAATTTTTCATCATTAGAAATATTGATAAGTTCATGATTGGAAACAACGACATGTGAAGATTAAGAATCACGGAAACTGAAATGAATTTTAACGAAATCTGCTTTGACGCGCATCCCGATATTTTTGTTAAATCCGACCCCCGAATTTCGACACAATGGAGGTCACCGGAAACTGAATAAATTCGATACATAAAACAATAACTGAACAGAAGCAGAAATAGACATACGACCATCCGCATCGATTCGGCGCAGGCAAAATGATGAAACAACTCCATAAAGTGAAACCAATGAACGCTTCTGACATATTAACTTATGTTCACTAGAAGTTGATGTTGTTACATAGCCCCGGGTTCCACCTGCGGTAGTGGAAACCGCGCCAGCGCACTGCCCGAAATCCTCGATACCCACCGACACGCGCGTGTTGAGACAAAGGGAGGTGGGATATGAAAAAGAAGTGACCAGCCTAGTGGTGGGGTAGAGCGATCTTGATGCTATCTAGAAGCTGGGGGGAGTCAACAACCTCCAATCCTCTATTGCACTTCAAAAGGGACATCAATATATTCCTGGTTCCTGCTGAGTGACTATCCAAAGGATAGAAAAGTCCACGCAGATCAAACAGAGTATAGGAAGCACCGTCAAAATGTCCCTTTCTTGGCAACATATGGAGGACAGGCACACCATCGTAGCTTCACATTAATTCTTCAAGACCAGATCTTACAAGGAAAGCCCTCACACTCCATCCCCAAGGACAGACCTGACGAGGGAGGCCCTCACACTGCGTTCCCAAGCCAGTCCCAGCAAGGGAACTCCTCACACTCCGTCCCCTAGGCAAGTTCCTGCAAGGGAAGCCCTCACACTCCATCCCCAAGGCCACCAGGCCAGCGAGGGAAGCCCTCACACTCCGTCCCCACCCCAAGGCCAGTTCCTGCGAGGGAAGCCCTCACACTCCGTCCCCAAGGCAAGCTCCTGCGAGGAAAGCCCTCACACTCCATCCCCAAGGCCACTAGGCCCTGCTAGGGAAGCCCTCACACTCCTCCCCCAAGGCCAGTTCGTGCGAGGGTAGCCCTCACACTCCGTCCCCAAGGCTACCAGGCCCAGCGAGGGAAGTCCACCAGCCACTCATTCGTCGTCATCAGCAGCCCCTCTCAAATCACAGTGGCATCATCTTATTTATTCCAAACATCTTCTCATTTTTGCTCATCCTGGAAAGATTTTTGCTCCTCTAAGTTGTAATATTTTTTTCATTTCGAGAGTCGGAACAACTTTTAATTGGTGAAGAAACGTTCTTCTTTTCGCCAGACTTTTTGTGTAAGTTTGCTTTATTAACTTCCTCCGCACCGGTGCATTTTTGAAGGACAAAGTGTTATTTGACTAAGGATTAGATTATGATTTTAGCTGCCATTTTAGGCGCGGCTTCTATGGAAAAGATATTTGAAACGGTGATGAGACCTTCAGTGGTGGGGAGATCTGAAATGATGGTGAGACCTGCAGTGGTGATGAAAACTGAAATAGTGGTGAGACCTTCAGTGGTGGTGAGGTCTGAAATGATGGTAAGACCTGCACTCCGTAAGGAACACTGGACCATTTTAGCCGACGATTGTCGTCTTCAGCGGCTCTGTTGAGAGCAGGACATGTAATGAACGTGTAACTGAAGGAGCACAAACAAGCATCAAGTGGCGCCAACACGACGCACGATTGTGGAAACAGATGAACTGTTTCAATTGTGGCAACAACTGTCATTGAGAGACAGTAACCGTCTCTCGTAGGATGTATATTTTGATTCATGGACACGCAGATTTCAGTCGGTTTATAATCGTAAATGCATGTATATTATTTTATTCAATAATACTTGAATATATGTGATTGCTCTTCTGAAAAAAAAATGTGCCGTATATTTAAAAAATCTTTATAGAATCATAGCAAGCAGAGCATAGCATGCAGAGCATAGCAAGCCGAGCATAGCAAGCCGAGCATAGCAAGCAGAGCATAGCAAGCAGAGCATAGCAAGCAGAGCATAGCAAACAGAGCATAGCAAGCAGAGCATAGCAAGCAGAGCATAGCAAGCAGAGCATAGCAAGCAGAGCATAGCAAGCAGAGCATAGCAAGCAGAGCATAGCAAGCAGAG
>SDVV010045878.1:0-10027 GCA_016164225.1 Gammarus roeselii
TGCAGAGTGTTTTTCACGAGAAACAGCACTCCTCCGCCCTCTCGGCCTTGTCTGTCTTTGTGAAATAGTGAGTAACCGGGAAGAGTAAATTCGCCTAAATAATGTTTGGTGCTCAATTTCATCCACGATTCTGTGATTGCTATTATGTCGATACTTTCATTCATTGCAAGGATACCTAGTTCTTCGATTTTGTCTCTGAGACTTCTAGCGTTCACGTAGTAACATTTGAGAGTACCGTTAGTCACATTGACTTGATTTGCTTGACTTATTTTGCTTGTGTTGTGTTGGGTTGAAAGTGTTGGGTTAAAGGCGCTGGGTCGGTGGTGTGGGATCGGTCTCAGGTCGGCGGGGTTGGATCGGTGTTGTCGGGTCGGTGATGTTGGATCGGAGTTGTTGGATCGGTGTTATCGGGACGGTGATGTTGCGGAATTGGAGGAAAGTTGCACTTATTGGTAATAAATTTTTGGTCGAATGATTGATCAATGTTAGGCAATACCGGTCAAGATGTGTTCCAATATACAAATATATTAATGACATGTATACATGCATGCCACTTAATTATTCGTGAGTCAAGTGCTGGGTAAATGTGGAGTCAACGTTGGTCCAAACATATCTTCCCGGCTCATGTTCGTACGTTGGTCACTCAGTTCCTTTATAATGTAGGATTTTTGCTCGTTTGTATCAGGTTAGTTCAATACTGTTGAATGCTAAATTTCCATCGTTGATTCAACCGTACTTCTAATCTGGGATTATTGATTCAGCATTTCCCTCTCCAAACTTATTTCAACGTGTATTTGCTATTTCATGATGTCTGCTTCAATTTGCAGACTTCAGGATCTTTGTAAGATAGAAGCTTGACTCCGACCCGACAAACTGTGTTGTTCGACAGTCTGCGTTGCTTGACAGCCAGTTCTGATTCACAGCCTGTTTTTCGTACAGCCTTTGTTGTCCGACACACTGTGTTGCTCCACAGCCTGTGTCGCCCGACAGCCTGTGTCACCCGACAGCCTGTGTTGCAATACTGCTAGTGGTGCTAGACAGCCTGGGTATCCCAGCAGCCATTTTGCCCGACCCCTTGTGTTGCCCCACGGCACGTGTCGCCTGATAGTTTGTGTTGCCCAATAGTCTGTGCTGCTCGACAGACTGTGTTGCCTCACAGCCTGTGCTGCTGTACTGCCGACAACCTGTGTTGCCGACAGGCTGCGATGCTCGAGTCTGTGTTGCTCAACAGCTCTCGCTATCCGACACCTTTGGCCGACAGGGGGTCCCCGACGCGTTTACGCCAGGGAATTTTATGCAGGAAAATTTTCGGCTGACAGGAAAGCATCAATGATATTTATGGGCAAGTAGAAATTCAATTTTGCGATCGACTTATCCATATTATATGCGGCGCTTTATTGATATTGTTAGCCGTAGAGAAGGGGGACTTATGGCGAAAGTTGCGTAGAATGGCCGGCAACTGTCTCTGATGGAGTGCACGCTAGGTTGGGATATGGCTTTTTGGGGGAGTCATGGTCGGGCAGTTAGACAAAAGAGGGAATCATGGAGGGGCTGTTAGAAAGGAGGTGGAGTAATGGTAGTGTAGTTAGACCGGACAGGGAGTCATGATGAGGCAGCTAGACGGGACGGGGAGTCGCCGTAGGGTTGTGTAGATAGGCAGGAGGAGGAGTCATTGTGGGGCTTTTAGACAGGAAGGAGAGTCCCTATGGGACAGTTAGATAGAAGTGGGAGTCATGGTGAATTCTTCAAAAGTGATGATAAATCTTGGTGGTACAGTTAGACAGGAGGGTTAGTCGTGGTGGGGCAATGAGACATTATGGGAAGTCATGGTGTGACAGGAGGGGGAGTCACGATGAGGCAGTTATACAAGAGGCGAAGTCCTTTTGGAGCAGTAAGACAGAAAGGGGATTCCCATTGGGTCAGGCAAACAGAATGATGAGTCGTGGTGTGGCAGTTAGCCGGTAGGAAGAGTCACGGCGGGGCAGTTGGACATGAGGGAAGTCACGGTGGGACTGTCGGACAAGTGTAGGAGTCATGGTGGGGCTGTTGGTCAAGTGGAGGAGTCATGGTGGGGCTGATGGACAAGAGGGGAAGTCACGATGGGGCGGTTCAACAAGAGAGGAAGTCACGGTGGGGCAGTTGGACAAGAGGGAAAGTCAAGGTGGGGCTGTTGGACAAGTGGAGGAGTCATGGTGGGGCTGTTTGAAAAGAGGGGAAGTTACAATTGGCTGTTGGACAAGGGGAGGAGTCACGGTGGGGCTGTTAGGCAGAAGGGGAGTCACGGTGGGGCAGCTGGACAAGTGGAGGAGTCATGGGGGGGCTGTTAGGCAGAAGGGGGGTCATGGCAGATCAGTAAAACAGGAAAGGGATTCATGGTGGCGCAGTTCGACAAGAGAAGGACTCATGATGAACAATAAAAAAGAACGGGGAGTATTGTGGGTGAGTTTGTCAGGACGGGGAGTCATGATGGGCAGTTAGACGAAAGGGGTGTCGTGGTGGGGCAGTTTGACAGGTAGGAGAGTCATTGTGGGCAGTTTGTCAGGTGAAGAGTCTTGGTGGGTCAGTTATTCTGGAGTGGGAGTCATAGTGGGGTCGTTATACAGGAGGGGTCCGTTTGTCAGGAGAGGGAATCATGACGAGGCAGTTAGACACAAGAGAGAATCATGTGAAGGTAGTTATGGCCTACATTGATAGAGCTCTCCTTCATTTGTTCCAGCAGTTATGCAATGAACTATAGGTTCGTGACACAACAGTGAACATACGTTAACGGTCCTGTCACGAATTATGACTTGTTTCAGTCCGGCCTTCCCCATTGCAGTTGATGGGCGGTGACTGGAAGGTCACCGTTCACCTCCAATCAGTGATGTCTCCCCCTTGCAATTGACGGGCGGTGACTGGAAGGTCACCGCTTACCTCCAGTCAGTGATGCCTCCCCCTTGTAATTGACGGTCGGTGACTGGAAGGTCACCGCTTACATCCAGTCAGTGATGCCTCCCCCTTGCAATTGACGGGCGGTGACTGGAAGGCCACCGTTCATCTTCAGTCAGTGATGGGTAAGGTATATTATATTCTGATGCATTTACCATTGCTTGATCCGAGTTCTAAAGTACTCCGAGAATATGTTTATATACCGTATTCTGAGCAACAATGTCTTCTGTCTACTGTAGTCATGACAGCACTGGGCGTATACGTTCGTATACGCCCTGTGCTGAGCAGCAACTGACCATATTGTGGTAATCTTTTTGGGCGTGAAGTGTAAAACTTTTGTTCAGCATTAAATAAAAATTCGAAGTATTGAAACTAGTGGCCTAATTTATTAATTATAATAATTGTGTGTGTGCGGAAACTACGCTAAGTGAGTAATAAGCCGCGCCTGTGAAAAAGAGGTCGAAGATTCCTCTGGATGACGTCTGAGGATGCCTCCTACTCTGTTGGACTGCTTCGCCAAGATTAGCAGGAGCGTCATCAGGGACCTCGCGGAAACTCTAGTCTGCCTGTTCTGTGAGGCCCTGGACCTTCCCCTTGCGGGGAAGGTCTTTGTCCTCGAGGAGCAGCTGCGCACTGTAGCCAGTGAGTATGTGGAAATGAGAGAGGAGATCGGCAGGACTTGTGAGTCCGTAGCGGAGGTGAGAGACGGGGTACGTAAGGTCCAAGAGGACCTTGTTAGTAAGCGTGATCTAGGGAGTTTCGCTGCAGACCTCAGTAGAAACTTACATTCTGATATGGAGAAGGCTAGTAAGGGCCTGGCAGAACAGACAAAGAAACTAGTAAAAGTTAAGGAGTTGTTGGTCCAAGCATTACAGCTGGACGGAGAGACATCCCGTGAGAGGATTGACCGAAAGGACCCAGTTCGATCGTGGGGGAGTCTTGATGGTCTTGCTCTGACTACTTACCGTGACGTCCTGGCTAAGAGTCTGCAACGGCAGCTCGCATTCACTCCTAAGCCCATATCAGGGCTGCCGGTGCTGGATGTGAGCTCGCCACTCGCTTCCACCCCTAAACTTAAGCCCGGGGTACCTACTTGCAGTCAGGCCAATAGATCATCGGCTGCCCGGAGACTGAAAACAGGAACTGAGCCGATACCTCGGACCATGACATCCGCGGATCGAAACCGCACCCAGCCTCGACGGGGCGGCGTAGATTCGGATGGATTTCAGCAGGTCCAGAACCGGTTTACCTTCGCGAACCGGCCCGCGTTTGTGGTTTCAACGCGGGACACTTTTGAGAGGTTCACGGACCTGGACGGTGAAATTGAGGCACTTGTTCTATGTGACTATATCGTCCGACATCAGGCGGTTAAATTTGCTCATAGGTGTAAGGCAAAGAGGCGGTTATTTGCAAGCCCGGTGCCACGATTGAGAAAATCAGAGGTGCTCTTGCAGAGGTTTTAGCTCCCAGCCGGAGACACTCATCATCTGCCATGTAGGCACCAATGATCTTAAAAGGACAAGGTTGGAAGATCTGCTAGCCAAGTATAGGCAGCTGATTTCTAACCTCAAGGCAAAAATGGATTGAGTGGCTATCACATCCATCTTACCGCGAATGAATGATGATGACGAACTGTATAGTAAGTTAACTTATACAAATCGAGCCCTATAGATAACTTGCAAGTCCGATGGAGTATCCTTCATCAACTTGTTAGATGACTTTTTGGGAGAGGACCGATCTGTTCCTAGGAGACGGCCTTCACCTGAATGTTGTAGGAGATGCCAGACTTGCCCAAAAGTTAGGGGTAGCGTGTTTTAAACGGTCCAGTTTTAGCCGCAGGGAACTCTGCCTAGAGGGCACCGTGCCCGCAGCAGATTACCCGACGGGAGCGATGGCCGATCAGTCGCTCCGAGAGGAGCGTTAGTGGGCTCACAAGAAGGCAACTCAAGGGATGGTCAAGATTCTGGTCTACAGTCGCCCAGTTGAAACCCCCCAAATCATGAAGACGTCGAAGACCGAGACACGCACCGTCTAAAGGACTTCTTCTGTAACGCGCTGCCATATGCCCCAAGTTCGACGAACTGAGGGGACTGGCAACCCTGTACTCGTTTGATGTCATTGGCATAAACGAAACATGGCTTCATCTCCAGAGTAGAAACCTGGCAGCAGAGATAATGCTACCAGGCTACAAAATGTTCAGCGTGGACAAACCCACCCCTAGTAAACGAGGGGGCGGGTCCGTGCTGTACATAATGGAGATATTGCATCGATTTTTTAGAGCAACGCTGGTCACATTTTTTTGCGAAATACTCAACGCATAAATCGAAGTGGCCTATGCAAAATTGACGCCATTGATGTACCGCAACAACCACACGCTTGCGGAACAAGATGCCCAGCTATATGAGAAGCTGGAAGAAATAGTCACAAATAATCACGAGACTATCATCTTCGGTGACTTTAATCTCCCTTATATTGACTGGGTGAGCTTAACTTCACAGGCCCCAGGCAATGAGCTAACGGAGTTTATCGCCGATAGCGACATGACCCAGTATGTTCGTGAACTAACCAAGGGGAACAACTTACTGGACCTAGTCATGTCAAATGAGGAGCGCTTGGTGGGCAGCATCCTACTTGGCCCCAAACTAGGAGGTGCTGACCACAACGTGGTGGATTTCACCATCAAAGTGCCCCGTCCAGCCCCCCAGGAAGCTATACGTCGCCCCAATTTTGCGCGAGCAGACTTCAGGGGGATGAGAGAACGACTCAGTGCGTTTAATTTAATCGAACCACTCAGAGAAGGTACGGTGGACGCTTGCTGCCGTATCCTCAATGAGAGAGTTCGCGAGGCCAGCGACCGATGTATTCCTTTCAGGACAATTGATCCCGCTCAAAGGATCAGGCCCCCTTGGTGGAACGTCGAAGTTGCAAGAGCCTTGAATCGTCGCGATCAACTAAGTGCGCAACGACTGAGGGATAACACCGAAGAGGCGGCAGAACTGCACTGTCTGGCTTGAAGGACAGCCACTAGACTGGTCCGATCCTCTAAGCGCACGAAAAAGAAAAACATTGCGTATAACGCCAAAGAGAACCCAAAGGATTTCTATCGCTACGTCAAAGAGCGTAGAATTGCTAGGGACTCAGTTGGTTCGCTAATGGATGAAGATGGTGTCTTCAGAACGTCACCTGAGAACATGACCAGTGTCCTGAATAGCTTCTTCTGTTCAGTGTTCACAGATGAGGGCCCCGGCTACGAATGAGATACTGTTTACGTTGGGGGAGTCAGCCTCAACGACGTTGCGTTCACAAGAGAGGAAGTTGTCAAACAACTTGAGGGACTGAACATTTACAAATCGATCGGTCCCGATGGACACCACCCAAGAGTTCTCAAGGAAACTCGAGAACAATTGGTGGATTCCCAACCCCACATCTTCAACTTATCGATGACGAGTGGCGAGGTCCCCGAAGGCTGGAGAGTTGCCAATGTCACGGCATCTTCCAGGAAGGTGACCGACAATCGCCCAACAACTATCGACCGATCAGCTTGACGTTGATCGTGTGCAAAACCATCGAGCGATTGATACGAAATCATCTCGTCGATCATCTGGAAGACATCGGACTCATTCATGACACTCAACACGGCTTCCGCCGTAAGAGGAGTTGTCTGACGAATCTGCTGGACTTCTTCAAAGAGGTGATCAACGTGTACGACCGACGCAAGGCAGTGGATGTCATCTACATAGAATTTCAAAAAGTCTTCGAGAAGGTGCCGACAGGAGACCGTTACACAAAGCTTCTGAGCTTGGCATTAGCGGCAACTTCACTGGCTGCGCGACGTAGTTTCGACAGTTATCATCTATGGTTAAGACAATGAGTATTTTTCTATGGTAAGACCTTGCCGACCCAATGGTATTTTTCCTCCACTTTCTACCCTCCACGCAAGAGTGAAAAGAGAGGAGAAAATGGGAAAATATAGATAACAATTACGAATCAGAGCGGGTGAAGTCGGTGGTGACTCAGCGGCGCTTGCTGAGAAGCCGCATCGACGGCTTACCTCCACACCGCATGCTATGAAAAAGTCAAACCGCACCAGGAGGAGAGCGCTGCTCAACTCTAATGTACGACGTAGATTCGACAAACTTGTGTGGTTGAAGTCTGCCGGCGACTCAGCGATGCTTACCAATGAGCCGCAACGGCGGCTCACCCCCATACCCCATGATATGTGAAAATCGAAACCGCACCATGAGGAGAGCTTGCTCAACTCTACGGTACGAAGTAGATTCGACAGATAACATCCATTGTTAGGCAATGAGTATCCTCCTTTGGAGAGACCTTGCCAACGCAATGGTATTTTTATCCTTACTTCCTACCCTCCCCGTCGGGAAAAAAAAGAAAGGACAGAAATGGGGATATAAACATCCATCTGCTGAATCAGTGAGTACCTTCCTATGGAAAGACACAGTCGACACGACGATTCTCTTTTTTTTCCTCTGTTTCCTTTTGTGTCAGGTGGAAAAATAAAAGAAATAAAGACTTTATATTAAATAATAGCGAAGCAGTTGTACCAGCGCCGGTTACATCTCGTGGATATGTCCGTCTGGCATCTCACTTGAAATATATAAAGCCCCTCAGGCACCTCAGTTGAAATATATATTGATCTTAGAGATGTCTTTCTGGCATCTCATTTTCAAATATGACAATAGTGCACTTAATGCACCTGCCCCTCCGGCATCTCAACTTTAAATTGACCCATCTGTACATTTTGAAGGAACTAACCGTCTTTTTTTTTCTCTCCTGTAGTACAGATCCGGGAGTGACCCTATTGCAGCAAGTGACCCTGTTGCAGCAGACACTCACCTACTAACCCATGCCATTCAGATGTCCGAGCTAATTTCAAAATTTAAATACCGGTTGTTTGCCTCTTTTGGATTTAAATCTGCGGTAACTGTTCATGCCTTTTTTGAGCAAACCTTGCGATAATTGACCAAAAATTATAAACTTCAAAACCTTTATTTAATCTGACTTGACATAACTCCAAATTTGCATACTCGTGCCATTCATGGACTGAAACTTGCAATGGTACCCGTTTTTCAAATTTTAAAATACTTGTGTTCCTTTCGGTTGTTAAAGATGTGACAGCAGTGCCAATTTTCGATGCGCCAGTAGCTGCTTGTCAGGGGTGCCAATATGGGTGGCCAATATTTTTTAATTAAGTGTAAAGTTACGTGATCACTCTTAGACGGTTCACACCAACACTAAAACTATTGCCAGATAGACGAGTCAGCACAGTCTTGCCAGATAGATGAGTCAGCAAGCACTGCTTTGCCAGATAGATGAGTCAGCTCTGCCTTGCCAGATAGATGAGTCAGCAAGCACTGCCTTGCCAGATAGATGAGTCAGCACTGCCTTGCCAGATAGATGAGTCAGCACTGCCTTGCCAGATAGATGAGTCAGCACTGCCTTGCCAGATAGATGAGTCAGCACTGCCTTGCCAGATAGATGAGTCAGCACTGCCTTGCCAGATGAACGAGTCAGCACTGCCTTGCCAGATGGATGAGTCAGCACTGCCTTGTCAGATGGATGAGTCAGCACTGCCTTGCCAGGTTGATGAGTCAGCACAGTCTTGCAGTTGCATACTAAATCCCTAACATAAGTGTACATGCTTCAGGCATATAATTGAATGAAGTATAATCCGAAAGCAAATGACGGCATGCTCAGGAAACATAAATCTAATGCAAATTACACTTCGGCGAGAGGCCATGGAAGTTACATTTTAGAGGAGGAATGTAGTATTTCTCACACTTGTTTATCAGACGTATTTTACATGTACAATAGTTATTTTATGATAGTAATGATAATGATTTATATTGAATTCACATATACACAGGCATAAAAATGAAATCAAGCCCATGTTTAGAGAGTCTATTCGGGTAAAATTTAGAAAGAGTATTGACAGTATATATGTCAGCATTGATGAGTAGAAGTAAAAGTCACATTTATTCATATATTTTTGTGACCAATAGAATTTTTTTGGCATGAGATCAGTATAAAAAACACTTAAATTTTCTAACCGAATCTGTACTTCTCTTTCGGCATATTTTCTGACCAGAGCAGAGGATGAAAAGAAGCAGTAGTGCTCACTATAGGGCCCTGAGTTGAGGAGAAGCAATAGTGCTCACTATAGGGCCCTAAGTTGAGGTGAAGCAGTAGTGCTCAGTATAGGGCCCTGAGTTGAGGAGACGCAGTAGTGCTCTCTAGAGAGCCATGAGATGAGGAGAAGCAGTAGGGCTCTCTATAGAGCCCTGAGATGAGAAGAAGCAGTGAAGCGCACTATAGGGCCGTGAGATGAGAAGAAGCAGTGGTGCTCACTATAGGGCCGTGAGATAAGAAGAAGCAGTAGTGCTCACTATAGGGCCTTGAGTTGAGGAGAAGCAGTAGTGCTCACTATAGGGCCCTAAGTTGAGGAGAAGCAGTAGTGCTCACTATAGGGCCCTGAGTTGAGGAGAAGCAGTAGTGCTCACTATAGGGCCCTGAGTTGAGGAGAAGCAGTAGTGCTCTCTATAGAACCCTGAGATGAGAAGGAACAGTAGTGCTCACTATAGGGCCGTGAGTTGAGAAGAAGCAGTAGTGTTCACTATAGGGCCCTGAGTTGAGGAGAAGCAGTAATGCTCACTATAGGGTCATGAGTTGAGGAGAAGCAGTAGTGCTCACTATAGGGCCCTGAGTTGAGGAAAAACAGTAGTGCTCACTACAGGGCCGTGAGTTGAGGAGGAGCAGTAGTGCTCACTATAGGGCCGTGAGTTGAGAAGAAGCAGTAGTGCTCAGTATAGGACCCTGAGTTGAAGAGAAGCAGTAGTGCTCACTATAGGGCCGTAAGATGAGAAGAAACAGTAGTGCTCACTATAGTGCCCTGAGTTGAGGAGAAGCAGTAGTGCTCACTATGGGGCTCTGAGTTGAGGAGAAGCAGTAGTGCTCACTATGGGGCTCTGAGTTGAGGAGAAGCAGAAGTGCTCACTATTTGGCCCTGAGTTGAGGAGAAGCAGTAGTGCTCACTATGGGGCTCTGAGTTGAGGAGAAGCAGTAGTGCTCACTATAGTGCCCT
>SDVV010045879.1:0-10027 GCA_016164225.1 Gammarus roeselii
GAATATATATAAATATATATATATGTATAGGCGACATAAGTTAGACAAGAAATAAAAATCATACCTAAAATACACGCCAAACAATTGAACATACAATATACACACTTCAGGACCGCTAGGAAATGATTAAATGATTGACAATCAGAAATAATACAATGCTGGAGTACATTAGTTGGATGAATATACGGCTGTTATAGAAGACAAATTAAATGTTTGCTTATAAGGCAATAATTATATCATCAAAAATGGTACGGTAATAGTTAGAAACAATTCAATGAATTATATTAAAACCGAGTAAGACTTTGTCAAGTTAGACACTGCCTATAGTTCCTCGAAAAAACTGAGTTCGTATTTTAATTCTACTAAAGCGACTGGAACATTTAAAACATAGAAATAGACAAAACGCTAATTAACACTTTTGGTAATTGGCAAAGACAATTGTGATCGGTAACAACATAGAAAACATATGTATCGTCTGAGTAAAAACGATTTGATGGTGTTTCAATGTTGAGAGTTATGGTGATGGTGGTTGGTGGTGGTGGTCGCTCATGAACAGGAATGCATTTTCTGGTTATTGGTATTATGCGTTTAGCTTGTGTTTGTTGACAAAGTTACCGTTCTGAATTGATCGGTCAACAGATGTTCATTAAGCCTATTCTTGAAGGACTTTTTGGATTCAAGATTTTTGAGGCTTGTTGGGAGGTTGTTCCAGGATTTTGGTCCCGGAATCGGAAAAGCTTGACAGACAGTGTCTGTTTTCCTGTGTTCAACGTGCAGAGTATCATTTTTCTCGTGAATCGATTGTTCTTTTCACCTCGAGAATATATATGGGCCTTTGGCTGCCATGTGAATGTTTTTCTAAAAGATCTTTATGAATTCTGATCGACTCATGGAGTGCCTGTTTGTTGTCGATATTGAGCCACTGTAATTTTTCAAGGAGAGGACTTACGTGGTCTCGTTTTCTGTGGTTACCATCGCATGTTATTCTTGCTGCAAAGTTTATACAACGTTGTACTTTCTCTCTTTGGGTTGTGGTGCAGTTCCCCCAAATTAAAAGACAGTAGTTAATGTGAGAAAATATTAAAGCGTGAACAATTAGTAATCTTGATTTGAAATCCAATTCTTTTTTTGCGGAGTTTAGGATCAAAAGTGTTCCATTCAGCTTGGCACACAGAGTAGATACGTGGTGTTTGAAGGAAAGATCGGGATCAAACCATACTTCTAGACCCCAAAGGCAACTGTGGCCGAATTTTGACATAGTTGCGTTATCGAGTTTAACTGATTGTTGTCGATTCATCAGATAACTTTCGAACCAAGTAGGGTCAATTCAGATGTTGTGGAGCTTGCCAAAAAGAATTGTATGGCTTACACTGTCGAATGCTTTCGATAAGTCTAGAACTACCAGCAGAGATATCTGCCCCTTATCAAAGTTTTTGTACAGATCTTCAGTGATTCTTATAAGTGCGTCTTCTGTCGACAATTTTCGCCGAAAAGCATACTGGCAAGCATTGAACAGCTTGTTTGATTCGAGGTAGTCAATCAATTGGATAGATACAGAGTGGTCTAAAGTTGGATGATTCATTCTTGTCCCCAGATTTATGAATTGCTTTTATAATTCCATGCTCCCAGATCTCAGGAAAAGTTTCACTAGCTATGGAGGTGGTAATAACTGTGCTGATATAAGGCAAGGTCACTATAAGGCTGTTTTTCAGATATTGAAGGGCTAAACCATCTATTCCTGTAGAATTTGTGTTCCTCAAGGCAAATACAGCTCGTTTTACTTCGTGTTGCGATACTTGCTTTGGTTTCCATTTGACGTTTGCTTCTTTGTCGCTGTCTCCATCGAAAGCATTTGGACTCCATGTATCTGTTGCGTCGCTCTGTAATCTTTGATAAGCTTCCTGGGTCACCTCTTCAAAAACCTGTTTTCCAACTCCAGCCAAGTAGTTGTTAAACTTCTCTGAAGTTGCTTGAGTATTCGGATCAGTATTCGAAGTGATCTTTTTTTTTGTAGGGAACAATACTCCTCAGTACATTCCACTTTTCTTTTTGATAATTTTTGCACTGTTCTAGTTCCTCATGATGGTATTCAATTTTTGCCTTCCTGACTTCTCGTTTGACTCTTCTATTTGAATTCGAAATAATTCTAACTAAGTGAAGCTTCGTTTTGCTCTGCGTTTGAGATATTTTTTTAAGTGCAATTTCATTTTGCAGTTTTTCTGTAATCCATTTAACTGGCACGGTTTTCATTGTTTTAGTTTCCGTTGGCGCCACAGCGTTCAGACATGTGAGAAGATAGTCTGTGAGTAATTGGGCTTGCTCTATGACGTTATCTGTGCAATGTATCGGTTTTATCATCTCGACGTTTGCCACTAGTTGTGCTCTGAATTTATCCGCGGTGTAATTTATTTTTGTACGACAGGGTATTTTGTACACTTGTTTCTTGTCTTTTTTAATGTTAATGGTGCAGTTTATTTCATGATGGTCCGAGAAAGAATTGGGTTCCACGTCTGTGGTAACAATGGGAGACGGATTGTTATTAATGAGCAGATCCAATACAGTTTGGGATTCGGGAGTAATTCTTGTTGCACTTTTTATGAGCTGATGCAGCCCGAGTCTGTTTAAAATCGGCTCCATATTGTTGGATTCCAATTTCAATTGATCGTCATTGAAATCTCCGAAAATGTACAGCGTTTTTCCTAACCGGATAGGTTCTCGAAATTTTTCTTCAATGTACTGATAAGACTGAACACTTGTTTTGGGTGGTCTGTAAAGAGTCGTATTGCAAAGGCGAATACCTATTGAAACACTGCACATTTGTTTCCACATGCTTGTTTCGCTTCGCTGCAAAATTTTGTTGTTCGAAATGTGGCTTCAGAGGGTGGGTTGGTGCAAGACTACTATAGTGGTTCACTTTCTTGGCTACGAATATTTAGCATTGAGCAGCTTTATCACGTTTAAGGTTTTACGATGTCCGGGTTTGTCTCATCTAGGATTGTGATTTGTATTTTGAATGCGTTGCTGAGAATTGTGGGGACTAGATCACCATAACTGCTATTGTACTCTTTGTTTTCAAAATACTTTTCTATCTCGGAAAGGAACCTATCATCTTTTTTATGCTCAGTGAAGGCTCTGTAATCTTCTATGTAATTGAAGGATTCCTTCATTGCTTTGGTTATTATTACCTCTAAGAGGTTTTCATCGTCAAGTCCTGTTTGTTTTAATAAAGATCCTTTCACCGCGTGAATCATACAATGTCAGTCTGCTAGGTTTGATTGTCTTTTTGATCTTAAATCATTGGGATTGGTGTCGATGTTGGCGTTCCTGGGGAATTGTTGCAAGTTTTTCGTCACCTGATTTGGTATTCTTTCTTCCTTTTTATTGTTTCTTGAGTCAGCAACACCACCCTCGTTCAGATTTTTATTATGCTCGTCAGCAACACTTCTACTGACATAATCTAGGTATCTGGTTGCTAATTCTCGAGTGGCATTGTTTGTATGTTTGGGATATCCTTGCTTTCGGTTTTGTTCTTCGTTGTTGAGGGTAGGTTGGAGCAAGGGAGACCGAACAGAACCAAGGGAAATAAATTTAGATCGGTGATTGAAGAGAGGCACAGCTGAACATAGCTGAACTGTGCTCGAGGAAGGCATGTGTGGAGAGGGGTAATATATGGAAGGGATTAGCGTGATAGGTGGAGTTGGAGTTTGGGCTGAGGTTAGAGAATGGCAGCGAAAGTGGGAGCTAAAGGAAAGAACGGATGGAGGGGGATAATATATGGGCGGGATGGGCGGGATGGGTAAAGTTGGAGTTTGGGCTGAGGTTAGGGAATGGTAGAGAAAGTGGGAGCTAGAGGAAAGAACGGGTGTGGGGGGGGGGTTATATATGAGAGGGGTTGACGGGATAGATAATGTTGGAATTTGGGTTGAGAGTAGGTAAAGATAACGAACGTGGGAGCTCGAGGAAAGAATGGTTGGATGAGGGTATTATATGGGAGGGATTAGCGGAATAGGTATATTCGAAGTTTGGGCTGAGTTAAGGGAATGGTAGCGAAAAGGGAGGATTGGGGCTGCGTTGCAAGCATAATTAGACGAATTTGTCCGAATAGTCTAAAGTGGAAGAGGAGGGTAGAGGAAAAAATGACGAGGCGCTGAAGAGGCCGCTATTGCTGCGACCGTGTTGAAAAGTCGTTGCATGGAAGCTAATTTTGTTGGGATGATAAGGAGTAACTGATTGGTGATTTCTAGTTTCAATTCTAGTTTAGGGTTGACAAGAGGGAGCTGGGATGTGATTCGTCTGTGAGTAGATGTCCTTTGCTGACGTGTGATGTGGTGATGATACGAGATGATTGCTATATGATGGAGGGAAGTAGAGGAAAGGAGGAGACCAGAGTAATGATTGCTTGCTTCTGACATTGTTATAGTACAGGGATGGCAATGCCTCAACCCTCTCAGGAACGTAACGTGCTATCGTGTTGAAAAATTTAATAATTTGTCTATTGCTTAGACTAGCATTCTCTGAATGAAACAATCGTTCGTCGGGGGCACCAGAGGATTCGTCTCTTAGTTTGCCTTTGGGATAACGTTGAGCCTCAAAGAGTGGCAAAGACTTATGAAACGGCGCCTCTGTTCAATTGTTTTCAGATTGAGGGGTTCTGCCATGTACATCTTAGCATTTTGGTTTTTCGTTTAAATTGCTGTGGATATTTTGACTACTACTTCATTTTTGACGTATTCCGTGAGCAAAATAATGATTTTTTGGAATGGATTTGCACTCGCAATGATTTTAGATAGAGCCCCATAGTCGTTAATATTTATCTTTTCAAAAGTACATTCATCTGAAAGGTCGGACGTCAGCACATTTTTCATTAGAATATCGCCAGTGAGTATTGTCTTAGGGGTCTTGGTATTTTCTGTTGACCCGGTGCTGGTGCCTGATGCTTCACAGTGAGCCGGCTTTGCTGTTGCGATTTTTTCTGTTCAGGGGGCGATTAAAGGCTCTGTATCGGAAGAATGAATTGGAGTTATGGATTCAGTTTCAGAGGTACAAGGGGTGGGAGATGGAGAGCTCAGCAGCTTTGGGTGAGTATCTGTCACCGAAAGAGCAACCCTGTGGGAGAGGGTAGGCTTCTCCTTATCGCGTTTTGGGGCACATGCGCTGGCCACCGGAGTGTGTGGGCTATTCGGAAGCTCTATGCTTATAGGCTTGCTGGTTCTGGTGCATTTTTGGCTTTTGCATGATATGCAGGCTCTGTTATTCTTGGCGCATGCTCATTTCTCGCATGTTCCACTATAACGCATGCAGCAGGATTTGCTTCTGTTGGCAGTTCGGCTGTGGGGCGACATGTCGTTAATTCAAGGTTAAGTCTCAGTGAAGTGGACTACTTAGAGGGTTTGTTGTTGGAGGGGCTCAGAGAGCGTCTTATTATCTTATTATTTTAGGGCTCTGCGTTTAGAGGAGGATCCGTGACCTTACATTGTGCACGATCGTGTTTTTTTTAAGAGGGATGGGAGGAGTGGTGGATGTAGGTCCACTGCACTCCGGCAAGCAGGCGCGTTTATGGGCTGACATAGCCGAGGCCGACAAGAGATGGCAGGCGAGCAAGGGGGGGGGGGGGTTGTGAGAAGATGTACTGAAACTGGACTCGGAGATGGTCGTGAACCTACTGCTTGATATCACAGGCTGGTCTAGCAATGTCGATTTGCAGTACAGAAACACTGCAGTGCAGAACACTGAAAGTACGGAACACTAGAAAACAAGATACTGCCAATGACATGAACGACTGCTGTGATAAAAATGATTGCGCACTGGGAATACGGTACGAACGGAACAATGACAGGAACACTTCTAACACTGAAAAGCACAATCCTGTTAATGAAGTGAGCGACTACTGTAACAATAATAATAGAAATACTGCTTTAGTGTAGAAATTTAATAATACAAATACTGCTGTATTAATCATGACTTGCAGTATTATCGACCATTTGGGTGAATTTTGACCATACGGTGCAGCCTGTCATGGGTGTGCACACTGAAAGTATGGAGCACTGAAAAACCCGATACTGCTAATGATGTGAACGACTGCTGTGATTATAATGTTTGCGCACTGGAAGCACTAAAAGTAAGAAACACTAACCCGAACACTGAAAAATCACAATCCTGTGTTTAGTAACACATATCTCTGAATAACACAATCCTGCTAATGAAGTGAGCGACTGCTATAATTATTATCATTTTTAGCGCAGTAGATTGAATAACACAGATCAGTGTGGAACATTAAAAACATAAATACTGCTGTGGTAACTACTTACAAGCGATCTTCATAAACAGAAATATAGGCTAATCGACACATATAAATGTAAAATAGCGACTAAAGACACTAACCTATCAATACATAAGAAAAAAAAGAGACGCATGAATGTAATTTGGAGAGCACTATAATACCCCGAAATAACCTCATAAAATAAAGTATGAAGTTGTGAAAAAAGTGACTATTTACAAGCAATCTTCAAAAACAAGAATCTAGGCTAATCCACACATGAAAAGGTAAACTAAAGACACTAAATTATCAATACATGAGAAGAATGCGCAAGGAAGTAATCTCTTAAGCACCTGTGCACAAGATTTGATTTGAGAGCTCAGGCATTCTAGTGCAGTGGAGTCTATGTTCATCTGGCGCCGTACCTGATGTACTCAGGCTAATGATTGTCAGCGGTAGGTTGAAGATGAAGTCGAAGTAGGTCACCTGTGGAATATATTCCTGATCATCGCAACATAACCACAAGAGTGCAGTATTTTATTTTGATACGTTACACATATCACCTGACGTGCCTAGCAGTGCGCACTCTTTTCTGGCGCTATGATAAAAATTGCTATATATTCTGGCACTATGATCAAAATTGCTATCTATCTAAATGCCGGTGCACGATATGGTCTCTCCATTGGAGGAAAGGGTTCCACTAACGGGTGGACGGGGTGCAGAAAGGTAGTCCCTCCAACGGGCGGAGAGGGTTTCACCAACGTGCGGGTTGGGTGAAAGAGATGGTCCTTTCAACGGGCAAAAGAGGGTCCCACTAACGAGCTGGCGGAGAGCAGGATATGGTCCTTTCAGCGAGTGGAGAAGGTCCCACAAACGAGCGGGCGGAATGCAGGAAATTGTCCCTTTAACGGGCGGAGAGAGTCCACTAACGAGCTGGCGGGGAGAGGAAAGGGCCTTTCAGGTTGCGGAGAAGGTCCCACTAACAAGCTGGCGGAGTGCAGGAGATTGTCCTTTCAGCGGCGGAGACAGTTCCCCTAACGAGCTATCGGGGAGCAGGAGATGGGCCTTTCATCAGGCGGATAGGGTCCCACTAACGAGATGACGGAGTGCAGGAGATGGTTCTTTCAGCGGCGGAGAGAGTCCCTCTAACGAACTAGCGGAGGAGCAGGAGATGATCCTTTCAGTTGCGGAGAGGGTCCCTCTGATGAGCTGTCGGGGAGCAGGAGATGGTTCCTTGATAGGCTCAAAGGGTCCCACTACCAAGCTGGCGACGTCCCACTCAACAGTCTGGTGGGGTGCAGGAGATGGCCCTACTGACGAGCGGGCGGGTTTTGGGAGAGAGTCCCTTCAATGGGCGAAGAGGGTCGCACTAACGGGCTCACGGAATGCAGGAGATGGTCCTTTCAACGGGCGGGGAGGGTCCCACTTACGAGCGAGCGGGGCTTGGGAAAAGGTCCCTTCAATGGGCGGAGAGGATCTCACTAACAGGTGGGCAGGGTTTGGGAAATGAGAGGGTGTAGAGTGTCCCACTAAATAGGCAGGCGGGATATGGGAAGTGAGAGGGTGGAGAGGGTACCACTAACATGCGAGCGGGGTGCATAGGTGCAGGAGATGGTCGGCACAGACAAACGGTTGGAGGGGCGCAGAGGAGGGAAGAGAGGCGTGAAGGCACCCTCGGAAAGGCCTATTGCAGAGAGCACACGGAGAGATAGGGAAAGAGGGCACTGGGTGGTAGTGTAGAGGTGAGACTTGGGATGAAGACGTTACAGCAGAGTCCTAATTTTTTTGGGGATAAATATTCATGCCCCTCCGTTTTTCTTCAAATACTCCTCAGTTTCAGTTATGCAAATAAAATATATGTGCTTTCGTTATAGAACAATTTGAACTGGTCAATCCGTTTTTGCACTTTATGTTCTAGGATCAACCCAAATATGTTGAATCTGTCCGAGTTTGCCCTGTATGTTCTCATATAAATCCAGAAATTGAATATAACCCAATAGAATCACATTGAGTGTCACATTAGAAAAATTAGTTCAAAATATTATTTAACTAACAAAACACTTCACGAAATATCTCTGCATCGGTCGGCCCTCTTTGGAGCTTAGAACTACTCATGTGGGTGCGTTTGTCGTGCGCTGGAGTTTAAAAGGTCTAGGTGTGGGGTTGAATACTGGGTGTGGAGGGTAGAGGAGTAAACAGAGAGAAACAGTAGGGAATTGTCCACGGCTGGTCAGGATTTGGTCACGTTCACGTGAAACTTTAGAAAGAATGTAGAAACTCTTTTTGTGTTGTATGCGTGGGTTACTTGGTAAATTAATATTGAAACAGGTTTGTTTGGATATTAATGTCCTATAAACTGAAAGATTTGACCTGGAGCACGCATGGCCTGTATTGCCTGAGTTGAACCTGTCCCTTTAAATTCCCTTATATTGCCAGCACCCACTACACATGTTTGAAGCTCCACTCGTTATGTTCAAGTTAGCATATATTACCTTCAAAACACAATTGGAGATGCATGAAATCAACTTCACAGTGTATCTTTGTTAAGTTCAGATTTTTGTAGTCCTCCTCTTGATAACTCTCTAACCGGTCCCATAACACATTGTCCACCCCAAAGTATAAAATACCTAGAGTCCCATGATTACAACTCTGGATAACTTATTGTTACTATTTAATTTCGGTTGAATTGGGGAAATAAGAGACGCAAAGATTCGAGATATTCTTGTTGTTCTAACTTTGAATCAATTTTAACTTCACTACGTATGTTCTATTATTTCTGAGTAGCCGTGAATTCCAGTCTATTTATTTATTCCCTGTAAGATAACAACACTTGGAACAGTGTAGTGGTTTAAAGTGCTTGGGCCGGAGGAAGCGGGTGGAGACGTCGAGGAAAGAATGATGGTGTTTGTGGTGCATGATACCAGCCGAGGGAGGAAGGGAGGAGAGGGAAGGAGGAGAGGCAGGGCAGGCAGGCAACCCTCTACAATCGATGCTTGAAGATGCCGCGTTCACGCTGGAGGAAAACATGCCATCTTGACAAGGTCATGTTTTCGTGAAGAAGAAAAAGCAAATCTGGTATATGGATTAGTTGGGCATTGTAAACAATGATACGCTGGTATTAGTCAAGTAACATATCATTGACTTCATAGAACACTTTGGACACTTCACTCCACAACGTCACCTGGACCCAAGTTGCGCCCTTCACAAAGTCTACAACACTTGGAGTTGCGAGGCCTCTAAACATCAGAAATATAACTTTTAAACGTAATATAAATATAATTTATTATGATTATTTCGTACACGATCGTGCTGTTGCAGTTAACTGAGCAGTTTATGTTATTTTCAACCACTTAACTGTACGTACAGTACTGGAAAAATTATTATGGATTTATGAGATTTCCGGTATTTTTACATAAGAAGGTGAAATAAACACAATTTATGTAATGATAGATGATTTATTTCGTATTATTTATGCAGAACGAGTATTTCAGTAGTAAATTTGATCTCCTTTAGCAGGTTTCTAGTGATATCTGGCAATAATTAGCTGTCGGTCTATGGCAATGATCAATTCGATCACGTGGTCCACATGCTGCAGCCCACGTTTCGCTCAGTTCTAGTTCAGCTGTGGTCGGTGTAAGGTGTTTTTTGTGTTCTGATGACTTTCTAAGTGAATCTATGATGTAGTCGTTTAATTTTCATGTAGTAAATTTCATTTGAGGTGTAAATAATGTCTTTTTTCAATTCCAGGTCGAGATGGGTAAAGGGAAAGAT
>SDVV010045880.1:0-10027 GCA_016164225.1 Gammarus roeselii
TATATATGTGTGTGTGTGTGTGGGTATGTTTTATTTTGTGACCAACAGAACTGCTGTATGATCAGTTGCCTGAAGCACAAATTTCCAGTTTTATTTTGCCGGTCCTTTGCAGTCTGGCGTGCTGTGGCATTTGTGCTTCCTGTCATGCTCTGCACTCTGGCCTTGCTGGGGTGTGGGGTGGTCTTGGGGCAACCAAGGTGAGAAACCAACTTCTTGAGTTATTTCAAGGTAGCCATGTGGAATATGCATGGCCACATGGGGAGGGTCACCCCAGTTGACACAATCATAAATTAACCATCAACTCACCTCAGAAAGCAGGAAAGTAGGATTGAGAATACCATAACGGTGATTGAGAGATACAGGACATTTTTATCCTTGACCATGTCCAAAACTGTGGCATCTTCCCTCTCCTCCATAGTTGAGATTTGAGAAGGCTTTATGATGTCCACATAAAAAAAATTGAATGCTTGTATGAATTCAATTCAAATCATTTTTCTCCTATACAATTACCTGTTGGAGAAAAATTGTGCATTACAAATCTATCATAAAAATGGGATAGCTAACTAAAATAGGTTCTGTTAGGTCATAGAAGCTACCAGTTTAAGAGAGGCTTCAAACCCTATTAAATGGGCCTATCAATGAAAAATGTGGTGATTTAAAGCACTCAGTCTGCCTATGACTATGAATACATTGAACAGACTCAAGCAGAACTGATAGCCTGCAAGGGTATTTACAGAGGGCTGTAAGAAGTATTACTATCTTAGAGACTTCTGTAATGAAAAGCTATAGCTAGTCCACAAAATATTAAATCATTTAAAATTCAGTGCCCTGATCACAGACATGACCCAAATAGTTTCTGTTTATAGTACTTTAGGAAGCCTACTAACTCATCTATGGAGGTTTTCAGGCTGCACCTTTGGTATTGGCTCATCTCAACTCCAGGTACCCGGTCCAGTACTGAAGTGTGAAAGGTCTCTTACCTTTTGTCTCTTGCCTTTGCAGCCCTCTCCAGCAGAGCTACATGCAAGTGAGGAGCAGCAGAGCCAGGGGAGGCAAGCACAGCCATGTTTGCCAGTATAATATTGAAAACAGCTATTTGTACACAAGTATAGGAACTGGAATTAGTGTGCACCATTGGTTATCACATGAACTATCCATATGAATGACAAAAAAAATATATATATAGAACAGCACACTGTACAACAAAGAAGCACATGAAGAAGCAACACATCCAGACAGACAGAGAGACACACACATACACACACACACAGACAAACAAACACACCCACCACAATCCACCACTCTAGCATCCCAGCAATAGGAAAAAAAATGGGGGGCCAGAGAATCTGACTCCACCACAAAACTTGGAAGGCTGTTCCACAACTGAACACATCGTGCTCCAAAGAATTTCCTTTTGATGTCCCTATTACAAGCGGGCATCAAAAGCTTATAGGGATGGCCTTGTATTCTCACATCAGGAGCTCTCTGAAAAATACCCCCAAGGTTGGCGCCACCATCCAACCTGCAGATGATCTTCCAGTATTCAATAAGGTCAGCCTTGTATAATGGTAAATGGGAGAGGAGAGATCATTGGTTGATGTCTCGATGGTAGCACAGAGGAGAAAAAGGATAAGCTGAAGGTGTGAGTTCCTAGTGTGCTGCCAAAGCGTTTGATCCACACACTCATATTTATGCTATTTTTTCATTTAAACACCTCCCCAGTCAGTTTCTCATACTGTGTGAGGTGAGTTACCCCAAGAAACCTCTTTAGGGATGGCTGTCTTGATTTTGATAGAAATGAGGCCCAAATCAAATCAGCAATGACATTGCATGTTTCAAAGTTATGGGAGAAATAAGCACCCAAATTTCTGATTGGACAGCCAATCATGACCAACATGCCTTGGTGCCCATAATGTAAGATGCTAATGTCTTCCTATGATGAAACATGTTCACTAGATTTGATGAAAACTGCAATAGACTATCTCACAGCTAAGGTAATTTTTTAAAACTTGAATGTTTAGTTAGATACAGATTTGTCTATAGCTATTTGGCAGATTAAATCAACACTTCTTATTGATGAGTTGACAATCATCCAGCCGCTCTAGTGAAATTCATGTCTGTTTTTAATGTAGTGCAAATTCACCTGTATGAAAAACTTAGAAATTGGTGGGTAGCTGTATCTCTTGTCACTTGAGGCCAATTTTTAAGATCTTAAAAATATCTTGGTGACAAGTTTTTTCATAATTCATTAGCTGGACAGAGTGGGTGTGGACCGTGTGGCATCAATCAACACAATCTTTTGTCATTTCAATTGGTGAAGAAAATTCGTCATTCAAATGCTCTCCTCTGTTCTAAACTCAGATGAATTCCTATTCATAATATACCATCTGAGTCACAAAATAAGCCAATAGTTGAAATATTTCGGAGAGGTTGACATTACCAGTAGCTATGCTACGAAATTATAACGCGAACTTAGGTGCCCACCCTGGTGCTGTTGGATCCCATGGGGGTAGTGGCAGCGCGCTGACGGGTTACGTTATGTTGTATGCAGATGGATATATTTGCTGGCTATGTTACGAGAGTATTGTTGTATCTTTACCTACCCAGACTGACCTAACTCAGCGGTCCCCCAATGAAACAATTGTTACCGGAGAAATGTCGTGTTGTAAGAACCTAACTCAGGGGTGAGTATTATACTTAAAGGTTCGGGGACCAAAATGCGAACGACAGGTAGGCTGATTTAAAATATGTATTTGCCCCGCGGGTTGGATATACGTACCCTACAATTACGTACGTTTGCCGCACGGGTTAGAAACACGTACATTTGCCTCGAGGGTTAGAAATACGTACCACTAAGTTAGGTTAGATTGGGAAGGCAAGGTTCCAACAATATGCTGGTAACGTAGCCAGCAAATATGTCAAGCTGCACGAAACATAATGCAACACGTAGGTGCGACCGTTACAGTTGTCTTACATTGTGTATCCATACGAAGACCTACCTGTGGTTTGCACAAATCGTTGGTCTGGCAGCAAACTACCTATGGTACACCCTTACAGTTCGGAGTTGTCCTGTAACCTCTCTCGTATTTTAACTCGCGGAGAAAAGGCACGCGTTTTCAACCCTTGAGGCATATGTACGTATTATTTTAAGAAACATAGTTCTAATCCGCGGGGCAAACGTACGTATTATTCTAGAACACAACTTCTAAAAATTATTTCACGTCATCTCACAAACAGGTTACTTATCACCCCATTCATACTTTTCATCATCATCATCAAACTGGTGGAATTCGATATTGAAAAAAATGTGCATCGCAAACAGTCTAGCCTCTCCTGTAAACAAACTAGAAGTGGTGCAGCTGAGTGTCGAAGAGGGCTCCCCTACCCTCACCGCAGACTGCATTCCTCACTCGCCTCAGCGTGAGGTCTACCCTTCACCGCAGGCGCACTATACAAGGACCAGCCTGTTACTTTCCTCAGCATTCGTGAAGTACCTCAACTCCATTTCAACTGTGCATATTTAATGTGAGTTATTTTTAGTGCAAATACTAATACAACCTTATCAATATAACAAAAAATTCATACATATATAAATTCAGAAGTGTTGCACCAATTGCGTTAAAAAACATAAATAATGAAGAAAAAATGCAATTGGCGTCTGACATCTGTCTATGTAAATTAACTAAAATAATACTGTAAAGTAAACGTGAAACAATACAAGAATCACATAAACAATTCATACAATTTCATTTATCCTTGTAAACAGCATTATAATTATTTTTTTAGTTGGGAAAAAATATTTCCATTTAGCCCGAGTTTAGTTTATTTTTCATCTCAAATTAGACTAACATAATCACCCGCAAAAACTCAGCACTGTAGGTCATACATGAATTACCGAAAAAAAAACATTTGTAGGTCATCTGGAAATAAAAATCATCTCATCCCGCATCTAGTTGAACTTATTGTTCACATATCTGCTATTTACAAGGATAAAGAATATAACACTTTGTCTCTAAGTTCACGGTTCGTAGTTGCTCACTGAACAAGTCCATGATGAGTCCTGCTGCAAAACTAGAATGTGTAACTTGCCACCAAGCTAATGTATGGTGATAGCTCTTCTAGGCAAACGAGTGATACGCCTCCAAACGATGAGTGCAAAATAGTGAGCTGTAAATTCTGTCAACATGCCGAAGAGATTAAACAACTGAAAGCAGTTAACTCGTGCTTCTGGTGACTCACCCAACGCAGATGCAGTTAACGCCGATACAAGGCTGCTAGCTGTTGAATTAGAACTGGAAAGCGTGCAGAATCAATTTTGCGAACTCGAAGACATAATAAACAGCGAAATAGAACCAACAAAAGAAATAGCTAATACAACACTGCATCGGGTAAATGAATTCCATGTGCACTTAGACTCAGAATTGGCAAAGAAACTTACAGCCCTTGACCCAGAGACCAACGACCGTATCAAATCGATAGAAAAAAGGTCGACATTGCTGAAACCCTCTACTCAACTGAAGTACACAGGCGACAGGCAGTCAGTGGCAAAGAATCACAGGTTGGGCGACAGTCCTGCCACACCCGAACTGATACAAGTAACCGTTTCAGTGTGTTGCCCGATAAATGGACTCTCAAAAAACAGAGGAAATTATTGTGATTGGCAATTACAATGTCACCTGCATCAAACCAAATCAGCAAAAAAGGAGAGTCCAACTAAAAGTTATCGGTAAGCCAGGCTTTAAAATTGACGATATTGAAGGAATAATCAAAAATGAAAACATACCTTCTTCTAAAGCGATCATACTACAAGTCGGGGCTAAAGACGTGGTGGCACAGACGGAAGAAACATGGGTAAGGTACATATAAGACCGTGCTAACAAACGTCAAACAATCGAACGCGAACATCCATGTCACTGGCATCCTTCCCCATCCAAAACAAAATAGATACGAATTGAGCAAGATGATATTTCTAAGCAATCGCATATCAACGTTCTGCGAAGCACATTAAATTTCATTCTCGAACCATTGAGAAACGATGATCAACTTCAAAAAACTATGAATTCGATAGAATCACCAGCAAGGCACGCATAAATACGTCTGGGCTTGATACCCTCGAAAGCATTTTTCAGAATAAAGGTGCTGGCCTCGTCAACGAAATTGAATTGAAAAACATTATCGACGCCCAACACAAGACTCCGCCATTACTGCCCAACGGAATGAGTCAACCTCCGCCGCCCGAACAAGTAGCAATCACGGACCCTGCAGTAACGATAGAGGAACAGCCTACAAAAATTGATTCACCACTAACAAAAAAGTCCATCGTAGTAACACAGCAGCCCCCGACCGCAACCGAAGAGTTTTTGGCAGGATTCCGAGACAAAATACTCTCAATAATTACCAAGTAAACGCTAGAAGTCTCCGAGACAAAATCGACGAATTGGAAATCCTCGAAATTAACGATGAGATCAACATAATAGCCATCACAGAATCGTGGATGAAATCGAGCTACAGAAATTATCTGGGCGAATTCACACTCGCGGGTTTTTCCCTATTTCATAAAGATAGACTAGGCCGTGAGGGTGGAAGAGTATTGTTTCACGTAAAAAAGACTCTACAAATAATAGAAGTCTCTATTCCAAGCAGCAGACACGACAAAGTTTCAATTCAAGTAGTCGGTAAACATACGAAGTGCCAAATCACACTAGTTTATCGTCCTACCAAGAGCATTGTCCCAGATGATATCGATCTTTATAACATCTTCGTCGATGTCGTCAGAACACAAAACAGTATAGTACTTGGAGACTTCAATATTCCAGACATCGATTGGGGAACAGAAAAAAGTTCTGCCACTGGCCAATGCCTGATTAATTTTGCTGACGATAAGTTTATGATCCAAATGGTAAAGACACCTACAAAAAGTAGCAGTATTCTTGATCTTTTATATAGTACAAGCAAATCTCATGTCACGAACGTCGTAGTGGGCGAACTCCTCGGAAATAGCGACCACAACCGGTTCCGTTTTATGATTGATCTCGAATTGAAAACGTCCATTAACTGCGAAAAAGTCTTTAACTTTAAACTGACTAACTATGATAACTTAAGAGAGGCAATGGCGTCAGCAAATATAACCCTCGGACAAGATGTCAATCAATCGCACTTCAAAATATTGAAAATGATCATGTCCCTCGCAGAAACAGGCGAACAGCAGTCAATCAGCCTAAGTACTGGAAAGGAGTATTGCAGCGCCTTCAGTCGCAAAAGAAAGCAAAGCAATCGAATAAATAGAAGCACCCACTCAAAGATGCGACCAAAAAAAATTATACAAAATCAGCAGACGAATTTTTAAGACGGTACAGAAACGAAAGAAAAAAGATTACATAAATGAAATTGCGGTGAACGCCAAAACTAATCCGAAACAATTATTCAGTTATATATCGAGCAAAAAAAATCAAGATCAGTAATTGGCCCTCGTGAAAACGATATTGGTGAGCTAGAAACTGACGACACTAAAATGAGTGTCCTGCTTAACCAATTTTTCTGTTCTGTATGTACGTTTGAGAATGCGGATATTCCTAATCCTGAGGATATCATAGCGCAAAGACAAAACAAAGCCCTCAGCACAGTGAACTTTTCCCCTGCCAAAGTTATTAAATATGTAGAAAAATTGAAACTTACAAAATCTCCCGGTCCAGACCAAGTTAATACCAGAATACTGAAAGAGACTATGAACAAAATTGCCGCACATCTAACAAACATTTCCACCCAATCTCTCACAAATGGCACCTGCCCCTCTCAATGGAAAGAGGCCAACGTCACCCCATCTTCTAGAAAAGGGAACAAAAAGTGTCCCGGAAATTACCGCCCAATTAGTCTCACCTCAGTCATAAGTAAATTGATGGAAAGTTTAATCTCAGATAAAATTACAGAATTCTGAGAAATAAATCAATTAATATGTAACTCTCAGCATGGCTTCAGACGCAATCCGTTATGTCTTACAAACCTGCTACTTTTTGAAGAATATAATTGAATTTTATGAAGCAAAATCTCCGATCGACATCATTTACCTTGACTTTCAAAAGGCTTTCGACAAAGTTCCTCACAAACGCTTGGTTAGTAAGTTGCATAGCATCGGTATTCGAGGCCAACTCAATAACTGGATAAAATGCTGGCTCACGGACAGACGACAGCGAGTCATACTAAATTTAGCTTCCTTCAATTGGGGTTAAGTTATAAGCGGCGTGCCCCAAGGATCTGTGTTAGGTCGAGTTCGCTTCATAATATTCATAAACGATCTTGACATCAATATACTCTTGAACAGAAGTAAGTTTGCAGATGATACCAAGCTAGGAGGAAAAGTGCAAACCAAACTCGAGTGTGAGCAGATCAATTAGACTTGAACAAAATTGTGGAATGGTCAGAAAAGTGGCAAATGAAATTCAATGTCGACTACGGTAAAGTCATGCACATTGGTCACCATAACTCTAAACACAAATATTAAATGTCCGAAAAGAATCTGATACCTGTCACCGAAGAGTGAGATCTAGGTGTCATCATTAGTAACGACTTGAAAAGCAGCAAGCAACGTCACGATACAGCCAAAAAAGGCAATAAAATGTTTGGCATGATATCCCGCACAATCTCGAACAAGAGCAGAAATAGTATTCACATGTTATACACTGCATTTCTTAGACCGCACCTCGAGTATTCCGTCCAATTTTGGTCTCCATATCTCAGAAAATATATTATTAAATTAGAGAAGGTTCAACTTAGAGCTACCATACTAATCCCTTCGCTGCGCAAAAAATCGTGCGAAGAGAGACTGCGCGAACTTAATCTTTATTCGCTAGAGAAACGTAGCGTCAGAGATAACATGATCATAATGTGAAAGATTATGAAGGGTAAGGAAAACGTCGATGATGGATACAAAATTGTTGGCAAGCGTTTCACATTTGATATCACGCTCAATTCACGAATAGGGTTTTCGAAGAATGAAACAGACTTCCCGTTGAAGTTGTGAACAGCGATACAATCGAAACGTTTAAGTCACGGCTCGACAAATTCTACCAAAATCGCCGCTAAATAGCTCCCATCTATAGCACTTCCACCAGTATATTAGTGAAAAATGGTGTCCGGCATTGACACCCATGCGGTTAAATTAGTGCCCGGCATTGGCACTAGCACGGGAAAAAATGTGCTCTGAATTAGCACCTGCTCGTTGCAAAACGGTGTTCAGCAATGACGCCGGTCAACATTGGTTTAACGAGGAATGAAACTGTGACAATCTCAGATCAACACCGTGGGTCGGTGGTTTTCTTTCCAGGTGCTGATCTAAGTTGTTTCGAGTATCATCGTTAAATGCTATTTCTTTCAACAAACATTCCCTTTCTTGATCTATTAAAACAGAAAATATAATGACACATGATGCTATCTTAGACGTTCTACTTCAGAACTAATCTTCTTACTATCAAAAGGTAACCCAGTTTGGGCCAAAAGTCCTCTTGTTGTCTTCTTTTATTTCTAAACACTTGTAAATCTCTACTCACAATGATTTATGTATTGACTACCCCATGGTATTCAAACACACCACCAAAGCCACCCCGGTCTTTGATTTTTTATGTATCTTTAAGTAATGTGGTCAACAATTGCTACACTGTTTGATCTAGCGGAAAGGAAAGATTCAGAATTTGACAAGAAATTCCGATAACAAAAGTCGAGTCATAAAATATTGTTGAGGCATGAATTCAATGAAATTTGCAAGAAACAATAGCAATAACTTCAATCCCAACCGATACATTTTATCCGAGTTTCTCTGCCCCGCGGGTTAGAAACACGCACCTGTAAGTTAAGTTAGAAAGGGAAGGAATGGTTTCTACATTGCGCCCGCAATGCAATAACAATTATATCCAGCTGCTCACAACAGGACGTAACACGCCATTGTAAAGCCACTATCTCATGATATACAACTGCAGTAGGGTGAAAAACACAGTCTACTTCCGTTTTTTATCATACTGATAAACTGTTTACAAAATTAGGGGAGATGTCTAACTTAAAAATTGCAGGATTGATTTTGTTACACAAGTGAGGACACTAGAGGAAAAACGACTGACAAAATTACCGACTTATTGAAATGGTAGCTACGGTGGATAAGATCTTCTGTGGTATCCAAAATATGAGAGACAAAGAAATTATAAAAATGCATAGCGTTACGCGTGAATAGCTGTATGGTTTCCGGAGAGACAAGAGAGTAAATGAGAACATAATTTTGATCATTGAAGCGATTGCTCGAATGAAAAAAGATAAGAAGAAACGAAATATGGCATTCTTGATATTGAAAAAGCAGGTTACCGACTGACTAGGACCAGTCCTGCGAGATTTCATGACTGAAATAGGAATGAGTAAGGGAATAGTAAATGGCATTAGGAGCATGGTGGGTGCGGCGATTATGTCATCCAGTGTTTGTAATGTAATTCATATCATAGGCATCATCTACTAGGCTCATTTTCTGTTCAATTATATTCTAGCCAATTGAATTCTGGCTAAAGCGACTTCGTTTTGGCGAAAAAATCCCATCGGACTACAATCGAAAGTCAGACGCTTCCAATCAAGAAAATTATCAATCATGCTCCGTAGGTAGAGAGTTATCTTGCTCCGTAGGTAGAGAGTTATCTTGCTCCGTAGGTAGAGAGTTATCTTGCTCCGTAGGTGGAGAGTTATCTTGCTCCGTAGGTAGAGAATCATCTTGTTTCGTAGGTAGAGAGTTATCTTGCTCCGTAGGTAGAGAATTTTCTTACTCCGTAGGTAGAGAGTTATCTTGCTCCGTAGGTAGAGAGTTATCTTGCTTCGTAGGCAGAGAGTTATCTTGCTCCGTAGGCAGAGAGTTATCTTGCTCCGTAGGTAGAGAATTTTCTTGCTCCGTAAGTAGTGAGTTATCTTGCTCCGTAAGTAGTGAGTTATCTTGCTCCGTAGGTAGATAGTTATCATGCACCGTAGGTAGAGAGTTATCTTGCTCCGTAGGTAGATAGTTATC
>SDVV010045881.1:0-10027 GCA_016164225.1 Gammarus roeselii
TGTGTGTGTGTGTGACCTAGAATCACGAAGCACGAACAAATAATGATTAAATTGCTAACTCATGATATCGACAGGCCGCAAAGTGATGTATCCTTCCTGCACCTCGCCTGTTGTGTTGATTGCTGTTGAGGGCCGAGACAGGTCTTATAAGCAAGCAGTCTCAAGCATCTGTCTACGGTGGACATGAAGCGGTGAAAACAGAGGAATTTCAATGAGATATTTCCCGTTTAGTTGGCAGAGGATGAACAGTTTTATGTTGTGCTGAGGAAATTTTTGACATAAGGCAAGGAAGCGACGCCTTTTCATTGATTTCTTCGGTGGAAAAGTGCAGCTTGTGTAACGCTCTCCGTAACAAGGATACTCTACATATAAAGAGTGCAGGAATTAAATTGTCGAAGGCCAGTTACTCCATCATTGACACAGGCTGCTATGGCAACGCTACCGTCGTCAACAACATACAATTGCTCATGTTTTCTTCTCTGTCTTGATTATTCATCATTGTGCTTTTAACGCGTGGTGCGCAGTGGACAGGAGACCCATTCGAGGTGATTTATTCCCCCTCGCCTGCATTGATAGGCAACGATCCTGCGATAGTTGGCAGTCATTGACCGCCTAATGGGTCAATTATTCACATGAATACCACAAGCACCACAAAAAACTTAGCTGTGAAGACTTATTTTGAATATCAATAATAAAGGGCAATCGGATCACTCGCGTCGGTGTGAAAAGGTCGTTAGAGGCGTGGGAGGCTACAGCGAAAGGTTGAGCATTTAATCGACGCGTGTCCCGTTAGTGGGCTCTAGCTGAACCGTCATGATTTGTTATAAAGAGATAACATCATTAATAATAAAACACTTCTAAACGTAGTACTCGTTCCTGTTGTTTTTGTTGCTCCAAGAAGTCATGGGTTATGCATGGCCAGTATGCACGATTTGTGCGGGAGTTGATACAATTAAGGCCCTGGTTTGTGGGAGAGGCAGCAGGGAGAAGGAAGATGTCTGTGTGGGAGGTGATGCAAGGCCCTGGGTTGTGGGAGAGGCAGCAGGGAGAAGGAAGTTGTCTGTGTGGGAGGTGATGCGAGGCCCTGGGTTGTGGGAGAGGCAGCAGGGAGAAGACAGTTGTCTGCGGGAGGTGATACGAGGCCCTGGGTTGTGAGAGAGGCTGCAGGGAGAAGGAAGTTGTCTGTGTGGGAGGTGATGAGGCCCTGGGTTGTGAGAGAGGCCACAAGGAGAAGGAAGTTGACTGTGCGGTAGGTGATGCGAGGCCCTGGGTTGTGTGAGGCAGCAAAGAGAAAGAAGTTCTCTGTGCGGGAGGTGATGCGAGGCCCTGGGTTGTGTGAGGCAGCAAGGAAAAAGAAGTTGTCTGTGCGGGAGGTGATACGAGGCCCTGGGTTGTGTGAGACAACAAGGAGAAAGAAGTTGTCTGTGCGGGAGGTGATGCGAGGCCCTGGGTTAGGAGTGAGGCAGCAGGAAGAAAGAGGTGGTCTGTGCGGGAGGTGATGCGAGGTAGCAGGGAGAAGGAGGTTGTCTGAGCGAGCCGTGGCTCAACGCTGGAGGCGGTGATAGCAACACAACTCCTCCCTCATGGACGCCGTCCCTACCCTGTGCCCTGCCCTGTGCCTTGTCTAGTACCCTGTACCCTGTCAAGTGTTCAGAACCCTGCCAAACTGTTAATTTCCCTGAAAAGTGTTCAGTGCCCTGACAAGTGTTCAGTGCCCTGACAAGTGTTCAGTGCCCTGACAAGTGTTCAGTACCCTGACAAATGTTCAGTACCCTGACAAGTGTTCTGTACCCTGACAAGTGTTCTGTACCCTGACAAGTGTTCTGTACCCTGACAAGGGTTCTGTACCCTGACAAGGGTTCTGTACCCTGCCAGGTGTTCTGTACCCTGCCAGGTGTTCTGTACCCTGCCAGGTGTTCTGTACCCTGCCATGTGCTGAGTACCCGGTCAAGTGTTCAGTACCCTACATATTGTCCCGTACCCTACATATTGTCCCGTACACTACCTAGTGTCACGTACCCTACCTAGTGTTACGTACCCTATCTAGTGTCACGTACCCTACCTAGTGTCCCGTACCCTACCTAGTGTCCCGTACCCTACCTAGTGTCCCGTACCCTGCCAAGTGTTCCGTACCCTGCCAAGTGTTCCATACCCTACCAAGTGTTCCATACCCTACCAAGTGTTCCATACCCTGCCAAGTGTTCCGTACTCTGGCTAATAAATACTACTAAAATCTGAAACTTTCTAATGCTTTATTAGTGTAAAAAACTGCATTACATCCTGTTTTATCAATGTTACCCTTTGAAATTGTTCAGAACCCACGTAGTCAGACGAATTTCTTATAGCCTTGAATCCCTTGGTCTTTAGTAATTAGATTTGTGAACCATAAACTTCGGTGGGTACGAAGACTTCGTGTTACTGATGATAAGTGGAACCTGCAAGGCAGTCAAGTGAGATATAAAATCCGGCTTCAGCCTAATTAGAAAACGCTCGAGGAGTTTTAGGAGGAACTATTATCGATTTTAATGATGAGTGCCCTGTAGGGGTCTCCTGCGGTGGCCGCGCAACACGATACCTGGCGGCAGATATTGCTACGGTACGAGATATCATCGAAATCATGGTAAGGTCTTCGACGATCCTTAAGCGCTTCATGTTGTAATCGTCATTTATTACTCTTCAGCTCGACCATCAAGCAGATCGTCACCAAGTCTTGGTCTATATAGTCTTACTAAGTAAATACTTCGGCCTCGTTGTGCCTGCTCCTGATAGCAAGATAATTTGATCAACATTCATCCATTCATTGAGTTATCGTGCCTTTGGTAAGGCCTAATTGGTTTTTATAAGTTAATTTATAGAGATTCCGTTCTCTGCTTGCCACCCTTTGTGTCCCGACCGGAGTCTAAATGAAACGTAAATAACCCAGAAGCAGTCCTTGTTACGTCTCGTCCACCAGCCCCAACCAATAAAATGGATCATATAAACCTTTTCTACAGTCCACATTGTTTATTGTACACCTCTGAGGTAACGATCCCTGCAATAGTGCTCGATTCAAAATAAGCAGGTAGTCATTATTCTAAAAGCCTCAAGGCCTTTTCTAAAGCAAGCAACGCCTAGACCTGTAGACTGTTGCTTCTTCTTGCAATGTTTGGCTTCTATAGCAAATCCAGACAATTACAGTGTCGGGCCTCCAAGGAGATGCCTATTATCCTTGGTGCATTCCTCAACCCTGAAAACCGGGCTGTCCTTAGGCATAGCCAGTCTATAACCCGCGTTCAAATGAAAAAAATAACTCTCGGTTTCTTCTCGAAAAAAATGTTCCTACGCCCGCTGGACGGCTCGAGTGGGCATGACTAAACAATGTCTCAAATTTGATCGTATCAGCTGATGATACTCGTTGATGATCACAATGCACACGAGCCTTGTCAATGTGTTGCTTCTAGCCTGTGATATAAAAGAAATTTTGTGCGTATATTTAACCTTATGTCAGCAACACCCGTCTCCCACCTGATCTTGGCCACCTGGCAATAGATGGGCAGTCATTACAACTTGACTTTGATTCCAAGACCAATTGCAGTTGCTTAAATACATCTCGTTGTAACGGGTGCCCTATTGGCTGTTCACCAGCTCCGCTAACCACATTTGAGGAATTTTGTAGACTAAGAAGCGTGCCTCGTCGACCATAACGAAGATGTTGTGGTTCACTCAATTAAATGATGAAATAGTGAGCTAAAAATGTTGCGCTTTATTGCAGGACGCTCTGTTTCTCCCGACGCTTTTTCTTCTGTTTGAGAATTAAGTACGTAATTTATTTATTTCATATCCGTTTTGAGGGCCATCAAATTTCTTAACACTTCTAGTTTAATGAATCGTAGTCGTCTGAATACTACTTACTGTAACCAAGGCTCGTTAAGTGACAGTCAGCGGTCTGCAGCAAGCTAGGATGCAAGAGAGACACTCTTATCACGGACGCTCTGGACTAATGTTTTAGGAACACTCCTCTTAATGGGAGCATTGCAAGTTGTTGACCGCTAATGTGCTGACCTCAATTGGAGGAGAGATATGATAAAGAGAGACTCTTGAATTGTCGCGTTGAGAACCTGTACGGGCTCTTAAGGGCTAACCTCCACCAAGCGCCCTTTGCATGTCTGCCCCATATTAAGCTCGAGCTTATAAATTCACTAGAGAAGCCTCTAATTGACTTGCTCCGTCTCTTGATAAGATCAAGTCTGACCTCCTGCTATTGCAGATAAAATAGCTTCAATATTATAATAATACAAGCCCCAAAACCAGTACGAAGGACCGCCACTCCTGCATGCCGGTACCATGCATTTCTTGAGCTTCTTTCAGCAGCTAATTACTGTTACGGATCCCTCATCAGCTGACTCCATTTACTGGGCGAGTTCTGTGATGATTATTCTTCATGACGACAATAAAAATAATGCCTAATCCCCGGATTCGGTTACCGGTCTAACATTTTAAAAATAAGTTGGTGTATCACAGCGTCCGAAACTTTTTCTTCGTCTTTGTCTCGTATATTGGAGCTAACTCCTTTGCATTGATGACATTGCAGCGTTTTTCTGCATTCACTCGGTGACCACACATTTTTCTTGGTTGTGGTATGATAAATTCTTAACTATGTTGACACATGATTGTGGCTTGAATTGTAAGCGCAAACGTTCCGTAAATATATTGAACCTGTGTTTGGCATGTTTGGCATAATTCTATAGTAGTTTCTGCCTCTGCGTCCTTATGCAACTTTGCGCTTCCTCATGTTTATGAAGGCATCTCGTGCAAGCCACAACGTCTATGGTGTAAATAAATGTGCCCACATTTTGTTTTCTGCATTATTTGTTCGAGCTTTACATGCATATTTTCTATGTAGTGCTTCTATGACCGCAAAAAATCTGCTCAATAAACAATTTTGTAGACTTCGATAAAACTGCTTTATTAAAGTATATTTTCGTCGCGTTTCCCTCCTGATAGACAACCCCAACTCAATTGGCCCCAATCGTGATGCCTCTATACGTGCTTTGTGCTGTAAGCTTTACACCCTTGAGAACATGCTGGCTTCAAATGGAGTGTTCAAGATACCACACCCCTTCACCCAGACTGAGTCAAGCCAAAGAGTTCTGCATGTTCACAACACCGCAACTGTCGCGATTTTGGGTAAATTGCAGAATTGTAAAAATGTCTCCGCGATAGTCGATAGCGCTAATTAGGGGTCCAGAATGTTGCCTAGATTGTTGGAGACCATTTATTGTGAGAGTCAAGCGAGCGGCTCCACCCTAACAAGACATACTTTATTGCCATCACGCCGTCACCGTCTGTTACTTACTACAGACGACGGCGGCGTTTTGCCGACACTCATTTGGCAGATGCATGTAAGATTATACGAGGAGGTAAACTACTGGAACTTGTATTAAAATTTCTAATTCTATTCTTACGAAGATGGTTGGTATAGTCGCTGCAACCTTTCGTCCTGTCCGCGGTCCATTTATACAGTAGCCGGTTTCTATACTGCTAGGGCTTTCAGAAATTTTGGAGGGTCCGATTGTACCGTTTGCGCCGATTTGGGTCCTTCAGTTTTTAACGCCTGAGTGGGTTGGTAATACGCACAGAAATGAGGAACTTCAGATCACGTTGCACTGGCAAAGATCGAGTTGTACTGGCAAAGATCTAATTGCACTGGCAAAGATCGAGTTGCACTGGCAAAGATCTAATTGCACTGGCAAAGATCGAGTTGTAGTGGCAAAGATCGAGTTGTACTAGCAAAGATCTAATTGCACTGGCAAAGATCTAATTGCACTGGCAAAGATCGAGTTGCACTGGCAAAGATCGAGTTGCACTGGCAAAGATCGAGTTGCACTGGCAAAGATCGAGTTGCACTGGCAAAGATCGAGTTGCTCTGGCAAAGATTTAATTAAACTGGCAACGATCGAGTTGTACTGGCAAAGATCTAATTGCACTGGCAAAGATCTAGTTGCACTGGCGGAGATCTTGTTGCACTGGCGGAGATCTTGTTGCACTGGCGGAGATCTTGTTGCACTGGCGGAGATCTTGTTGCACTGGCGGAGATCTTGTTGCACTGACGGAGATCTTGTTGCACTGACGGAGATCTTGTTGCACTGACGGAGATCTTGTTGCACTGACGGAGATCTTGTTGCACTGGCGGAGATCTTGTTGCACTGGCGGAGATCTTGTTGCACTGGCGGAGATCTAGTGGCACTGGCGGAGATCTAGGGGCACTGGCGAAGCACAACATTGGCTTGCAAGTACACAAATGGAGTTAAGTAATATTTTATCCATCGTCTTGAATTTAGTTATCAAGTAAATAACTCGTACTGGTCCGCATGGGGCCCAATCAATGTATTCCCTCCAATCCGTTTCGTTGTCCGAATAAATGTAGAAACTTTCGGGCTTTGCATCCACTCCTCTGATCAGCTCGCTCCAGATCCCTAATAATTATAAGTCCTCAGAGGCTTCCTAGTTTACGACTCTAAGGATTTTCTGAGGAATCTCCTCCACTACTGAAACACCATGGAAGCCATGTATGTTGGGTTAATGTTCTGGCAGCGTTGGAACGCAGCCAGGCCATTATTGGGCCGGCAGTGAATGCCATTGGGTCAGTATTGGGCCATTGGCTCGTGTTACCGATTCCTTACGTGCACCCTCATCCGGCTCCTCACGCTCCATTGGGTTCCACAGGACCGGTTATTCTACACCAGAACGATTTCACAATTTTTACCCGTCCGGGGAGACGACGGGTTAATTTACCCCGTAATGATTCGTAATGATAAGCCCGCATAACAATTCACTCAAAGCAGAAAAATACCATATTGTTGACTCACTGATGTTGACCGTTACTTGTTGACTCACTGATGTTGACCGTTACTTGTTGACACGCTAATGTAGACCGTTACTGGATTGGTCGCTAGATTTCGTTACATAGATGGTGATAGCGCTTCAATGAATTGAATTTACCTTTTGTGTGGACAACCAATTTAAACGGTATGAGCGAGTATAGGATACCTGACGGCAAAAGTACAAATAAATATTTATCTTCTTTGTGGCATAGAGCTCACTCCTCCACCCGTACTCGATAGCCTGGGTTCGGTTTTCTGCTGAAGGACAAAGTTTCATGCATGAAATCATTGACACTGATATTAATACATAGTTCTTTGCTGCCAAGGATGACCAATATTGATGAGGTAGCTTCTACACGAAGCACCCTCTACTCCATCAAGGGCGCCTGCCTCCCCACACTCGAGGCTCCCGTGTCGCCCCGTGTCGCAGAGCCAGACTATCGGGTTCGGAGCTCTGGTTGGTATCCCGTTCGTGTTTATGAACCAAAGGATCGAATCTCCTTCTAATTACTGAACTGGAAGATAGTCCGGGCACATTCCAGAAGAACCTTACAGAGGATTAGATCTCTGATGGGTATTAGTGACGGGTGCAATAGCCTCTGACATTCGTATTAGAAAGGGGGGGGGTGTTATTGACAGGTAACGCCGGTACGGAAAAGCCGATGAGACAGGCAACTGCAATATGCTACTTCATCGTCTTAGGACCCGACAGATGACTTTTCGTCACGAAAACAGTAAGGATACATTGTTCTCGGTACATGTCCTGTACATTTTCAGCGGGGTTGACCACCTCCAGGTTTCTTCTGCATCTTTTTTTTCATTTCATAAGCCCAGGGCCCGGTTATAATCAGCAATCAAATTCTTTTGTCGGGAAACTGTTCTAAATCGCGTGTAAAAATTATTTGAAAATTATAGAGGCTGGTAAAGGTTTGTCTCAGGCATGGTTCTATACTAGTTTTATTTGTATAAATGAATTCTTGTGTGGAAACGAAAAACAAGTCTTCACTGCATTAAACATAATTCATGTTCACTTTCCTAATCAATAAACATAGTGATTACTGTGTAAATATGAGCTCTTAATGATCGCCACGGTCTGGCCGTCTAACAAACTAACTTCTATGGCCTTTGTTGGCCCCCTTACACGCTTTATGTGAATACATTTATATTCCTACCTCCAGTGGCCAAACTAGGTCACCATTGCTACTAATGTCTAACATTGGGTGGTCGCTTAGCATACATCAAATGGCCGTGTCTATGTTAACCTGTGTTACCATTAATTAACTCATAGAGGTCGCTAAACATCAAATGGCCGTGTCTATGTTAACCTGTGTTACCATTAATTAACTCATAGAGGTCGCTAACCTAACCAACTCATCTGTTATGTCTTGTGTTCCATAATATAAATGACAACATCTCTCACGAGTGCAAAAGAAAACCTGTTAGTTTCTACCATTAAATTATCAAACTTAAATTACAATTAATTTAGCTTTGCAGTATTTATGCTGCACGCTCAATACAAACATGGCGAATACGCTTCCCGATCCGTTGCCTGATGCCGTACACTCGTTAGTTTGAATACAATTTTCCACGTTATTTAGACCTAAATGAATATTTTTTTATCGAGTCCACAAATAGACGGAAATATTTTTTTCCGAATAATTTATTGAATAATTCTTGCAATGGGTTGACGGTTTCATCTTGCTAAAATATTCTGATTTGATCGTCCCTGCCCACATCACTTCATACAATTAGTATCGCTCGTTAGAGATGATGTCGCTAAATCTATGGAACGTCGTGGTACCGCATGCCCCCTACACTAACAGTCCTCTTAACCTACCCTTCGTTCCTTGTTTCGTTGCAGTCCGGAACTACCATCAGTCCCTTTCCCGGCAACCTAACCCATGTAAGTATGAGCTCCCTGCAGCACCGGCCGGCCATGGAGCCGTCTAACTACCTATCATCGTGGCGCTACAGGATTGCTGTTGGTAGTGCTTCTGCCCTATCAAAGTGATCACTGGGACAATTATAATTGTTGTTCATGCATAATATGATCGTTAGTTGTATTTCAAGTATACGATAGGATGAGATACAGGAACAGTTTGTCCATAGTTGCGAAACTGGGGCTTATTGCATTTTATTATGCAACATTGTTTTAGTTACTTTTTATTGTCATTTTAATGCTCCTGCACGATGCAACTTTACCGACCGCCTTCGCAACGATGTTTATTCTCTTGCACTGTATCTAAGATCAATCTTCTGCGCTAGAAATAATCATTTTCTGCAAGTCTAATTGTTGTTTACCCATACTGAAATGGATCCCTTGACTACTCTCAGCTATTATGTGTTGTTGTTCTCTATGCTTTCTGTTCAGCTTCTCTTTGAACTATCCTTTATCAAACTCTGCCCTGCACCAGACACTCTTCATTATTAGTTTCATCAGACTAACTAATGTGCTCCTACTCCCTCTATTTACTGCATTTACTTCCCTTGTATCTTGCTCCTTGACCATTTGTTCGTCTTTGTTCTCTGCGTTTCCCTTGTAAAATACTTCATTTAATGCGTACCTGGGATAACTCTATAGGCACGTGTGGATACACACCATTAATATCGTATTGCGACACACCATCGATCTGAGTTGCTCGTTGCTGGTATTGAACAACGTCTGATAGTGAAAAAAAGTATGGTGAAAGTTGAGAGGGCATGGTGACTGTGAAGAGGGTATGGTGATAGTGAAGAAAGTATGGTGAAAGTTGACTGGGTATGGTGACTGTGAAGAAGGTATGGTGATTGTGAAGAGGGTATGGTGATTGTGAAGAGGGTATGGTGATTGTGAAGAGGTATGGTGATTGTGAAGAGGGTATGGTGATTGTGAAAAGGTATGGTGATTGTGAAGAGGGTATGGTGATTGTGAAAAGGTATGGTGATTGTGAAGAGGTATGGTGATTGTGAAGAGGTATGGTGATTGTGAAGAGGGTATGGTGATTGTGAAGAGGGTATGGTGATTGTGAAGAGGGTATGGTGATTGTGAAGAGGGTATGGTAATTGTGAAGAGGTATGGTGATTGTGAAGGGGTATGGTGATTGTGAAGAGGGTATGGTGATTGTGAAGAGGGTATGGTGATTGTGAAGAGGGTATGGTGATTGTGAAGAGGGATGGGGATTGGG
>SDVV010045882.1:0-10026 GCA_016164225.1 Gammarus roeselii
TTTTTGTTCTCCTCAAAATTCTGGCCCAACCGTCTGCCCCACCTGGCATCAGCGTCCCTTTTGGCTCTCATCACCACCCGCTTCACCTCTTTTCTCCTCTCTTTGTACCTTTCACAAGCCACCTCCGATTTCACCTGCAACCACTCCTCAAACGCACATCTTTTCCGTGCCACCGCCAGTTTGACCTCCTCGTTCCACCACTCGCAGCCTTTCCTCCTGCACCCGCCCACACGGCGCACACCACACACCTTCTTCGCCTCAAAATGGGACGACAAAAAGCAAAATAGACGACACTCGTTAGGAATATATGAACAAAATTTCGAAAATTATTACGGTGAACATGAGGTCGACGCACATTGAAAACATTGCCCTCTTTTGCTTCGTTGCCGCTCATAATGAGAGGAGTGTCTTAAAATTCTGAATTTTGTTTTATAGTTGGTTGTTTGTCTTGAATAAATGACGAATTGCTGCTATGGAAGACAAAATGTGGATTTCTAATGCAAATTGTCGCTATGAAACGTCGAAGTGTGGTTATAAAACAAGAAAAGATGGAGCAGCGCAAACACAATCCAACATCAGCATCAAACCTGTCAAACCAATTGCAGCACGGACATTTTTTCAGTCCCACCTGTTATCAGAGCCAAATGAATCCATCATACCGCAATACAATTCATAGTATAGGGGAAATTGTGGGGCTGAATACAGAAATCTGGTCATTTTGCTACGGAAGAGAACAGTTAACAACAAATTTCCCATCCTGTGTCATCTGGACTCGAAAATGTTTTAACACAAAATTAGTTTATTATTCTGCTGATAGTCTGATATAAAGATTTGTGTTTGCCAGAGCATGAAGAACTATTTCAATAGAAATATGTTTCCATTGTTTTTATCCAACTTCAACATGAAGCTGTTTTTAGCACTAAATATTACTTGTAATATTTTCTTAAGCGTAGCACAACAAGGTACAAAAATAGTCCTTACATTTCTAAAATGGCGATGGAATTGTTGACATCAACGTTTTGTCATTGGGCAAAAACATCCTATATCATCGGTTTAACTGAAGTGTACGAAGTCACAGCTCAAATAACAGCTAATGGTATCATCAACACGTAAAAAATGAACAACCTTCCGATGAAGTCGATGAATTTTCCGCCTGTAGTTATGTCTTGATGGTTCCTTTAGAATCATGCATCAAGTATTACCACAGAAGCAGCATGAAAATTAAAGGAAAATCATCCTGGAAGATTCTGTTGAGTCGGGATTGTTGGGCTGAAAAAGAAAACAAACGTTGAATTTTACCGTATCACCCACCTATGGATTGAGATCTTATAGTTTAAATCTTATTCAATTAAAAACAAAATTGGTCTATATCCGATACCCACATTTACTAGTGTCAGACTACCTTGTTCGTAATGCCGCTTTATAATTTTTTACTATTATACAATTTTTACATGTTCCAATATATCCAGTTATTATTATTTTTTTAATTCATATGTTACTTCTACGTATGACTTCATGATTATTTGACGTCGAACTTTGCACAGTTCGAACGCAGCACTAGAATGACTGTCATGGTAAAGATAACCTTACAAATCTTCTTAAGAGTATTATACGTGGATCTTTAGTGCGACGAACCCGGCTCACAATCAACTAATTGATGAGCATATTCAATGACCTGTAAAACCTAATCACGAGCATGTCTCCATACGTGTTTCTTCACATTAATGACATCTCCCTACTCCTCATGCTTCCTCCTCCCCAACCCCGATGACCTCAAATCATACCTACTGGCGAGAGCACCAACAAACATCAACAGCCCAACACAAGACACGGTCAGCGTTGCATGGAGCTGGTGTCTGCGAGTGCAGGTGACATCCATGACTTAACAAATTGCCAGGAAGTGTTCGAACACTTCTCTCGTCACCCGATTCACCACAAATAATTCAAGCATAAGCCATACCTAAAGGGCAGAACTTAGTGATAGCATTCAAGTGCAACCTAATATTTCAACATTCTCATTCACCTGACTTCGGCTAAAATTGATATTCGGCCACAGATCAAATCGTAGCCGAACTTGTTCGATTGGTCTAGGATTGGTTCTTCTGTACCTCTAGACAAATCATTTTTATGTAAAAAAAAATCTCCAGGTTCGCGAGAGTGAGGTAGGATCTGTTCGTGACGTAGAACAAAAGGCCGTGTAGATGTGTCGACGCCCATCTTTACCCCTTACATGTCAGTTTGGAGAAATTTTTAGAGACATCATTAATAAAATCTTTTTTTTTCATCTAATAACGATTATCCAAAATTAAATTCAGTGCATGCGCGTCGTCCGTGTAAATATTGACAAATTGTATTAGATGAACTTGAAAATACGAAATCAAAATGTGTACAAGCAGATCGGATTTCAATCGGCCTGTGCACACCGAGACCTTTCGAACCCTCATCTGATGGTCATCACCCTTCGATGAGGATTGCGTTTGTATGCACACACTTCAGAAGGGTCGCAAAAAAAATCCGTGCATGCTAATGCTTATGCACATCCATTTCATTCATTGTTTATATTTGGTACTCGCCAGTGTTGAAGTGGCCTAATTGAGAAGATGCGGCTTCGAAATATAGAGTAATCATGATTTCTGACGCAGAGTTTTGACTCGATCAAATTATTCGCGTGTTATGAATTTATGAAAAAAACATTGTCTAGTTAAAGTAATAAAAACAGACGTGTGTATGACAGTTCTCCCTACAATAGGTATCAATATATCCCGACAGCGTATATTCTGTCAAGAAGTGGCTATTCAAAGAGAACGATGCCTTGGAAACTAACGCTGTTGGAACAACCAGCTGCAGTAGTAGTGAAAATGAAAATAGTGTGCATAGCTGTTGAAACCTCGCCCGCTAGTGGCAACTAAAACTGGTCCCTCTAGCTAGAGTGATCATGACCAATGCGGAATAGAACCAAGTTATTAAAGCAAATTAACTTGGCTGAAACTGTAGCTAGGTGTATCTATAACTGGTGTACCTTAGTGATGCTAAAACTGGGACCCCCCTAAAATTTAATAATATCCAACCTTCATTAAAAATAATTGAACACGTTACTGTCAGCAGCAAATCCAATAAAATAAACCATCGAAAGTTACGGCCGAAGTAATCATGAAGTAGTCATTAACCGATATCAACTGGAAAACTCCGTGGATGGACCGCGACAAATTTTTCGAGACCCAATGAGCGAAGGGTCTAAGCCGTTCTGATGAGGGGCTCTGCTTTTCATCCGAGGAATGAGACACCCCGTGTAAAAATGCTGCTTCCTGCCCCACGGCCCTGCACTGGAACTCTACTGTTGCATTTGCCGAGACTTGTTGTTGAAAGTCAAGATCAAACGCAAATTAACCCAGTCTCAGTCGGAAATAATAACCTAAATCCATGTGAGCTGGTAATACAAAATTATGAAAAGATGAGATGCGGTCTGTTTCAATCATCATCCTTACTTACACATCACTTTTTATCTCCTCCATTAAATCTAAACATTCCTCTCGAGATTAGAATAGAACTCACGTCTCATTAATACACTGCTTTCGCTTCTATCACCCCTCTTTCCGACCACTCCAAGGTCACTCCCAGCCCCACCAATACCAATTATAACTACCCTTAGCTTCTCTCATATAAGTTCGCAATCATCAAACGTTCCATAGACCCCTAATCTAATCCGTGCCAGAAAGACATTGACACTCGCTCTAGAAATCCCGATCACTCGAGGCTAATCAAATCACATTCTTCCCGCCTTCCTTTTAATCCCACGCTATCTTGGGCTGGCTGATCGTGGCTGCTGCTGCTCAGACCTCATCAGATCGCCGCCAGTCCTCTGAACTGAGTAGCTCTGGAGCAGATTGTTGGTTGTGACGTAGGCGTAGAAGACAGCTGCGTTGGTTGGCATCGCCCGCAACACGATCATACTGAAGCCGCGACTGAACACCGACATTCCTTCGCTCCGGTAGCTCTTTACGCAGCAGTCCCAGTAGTTCTGCTCCCCCGACAACAGACAGGTCAGTGAACGGATTCGAGCATAGAGTTCGGTAGATATAAGCAATGAAGAAACAGGTTGGCAGCTTCGAGAATCTATTTCAGGCTGCATATTGGTGATGAACTTTTGCTCCTACAACGCAACGAACACGAGGCTGTGATGAGATTTACCTCCGTATCCTGAGCAAGTATATTAAGATCTGGGGAAAATTTTGTGAACCAAACACATCATAATTACCCTAGTGCCATTCCCAATTATGATCTTATAGGTTATCAACCAGAAGAAAACACTATCAAATTATACGGTATATGAGAAGTCAATAGTTAGGACCCACAGGCAGATTGCGATGACTCGCGTGAGGCTCCAGTGGAGATAAGCCCTATAACAAATCAATTATTAAGGGATGAAACACATTCATACTCTGAACACGCATTTGCATTACCTCCATGTTAATGAACATAATTTAAAGATCTTCTCTGCCCAGTAATCAATGCTCGTATCCAAGCATTATGTTCTTCAGTGATAATCACGGCTCAGTAACTTCTAGATGCTCTATTCTTACCTTATACACCGGGTTGGTCGGGCAATCCGCCTGGATCCGGGATTTGATGACGTCCAACGGGACTATCAGCATCCAAGAGAGACCGCCTGACAATCCGGAACAACCATTTATAAGAAATAACCACCAAGAATTGTAAACCTCAGGGACTGAGTTTCATACTTCGTATATTGCAATTAAATATCGTTCCTATTGTAAGATATGTTTATCAAATCTTTCAGGAATGTCTATTTAATCTCTTTCATTGAGTTAACAACTTCATACCTTGCAATATCAATCATTTTTTGTTGTATTATACGTACTATATCCCATCACTATAATATTATATTATTCCAGAACAGTTTACCACACTCATGATTTTTTTTGTATATGCAATTATCATCGAAATAACTAGATTAATGTCAGGAAAAGAAGGTTAACGCACTCCAAACAAGCGAAAATTAGGTAACTTAGTAGTCAATTTATCATAAAACAGGCCACACATTTGTTAGCTTAATAACATAGAGCCCCATGCGGTGTTTTCTTCAAAGAGCATGCGCGTTCAATCGGTGCTTCAGGATCAATATGCTGAACTTGCCTTCATGACGTGTATCAAATGTAAATGAACAGTGGATTCAGAATTGGAAAAACTTTGGTCTTCAAGACTCGATCGCGCGTCGCATGAATACGCACGGCTCCAGCTCGCTAGCCACTAAGCCATTCGGCACAAAATAATGACTGTAATTAAGCTTTCTTGGGTATTGTACTATTTAGGGTCGAATATCAATTTCACTGTTTATCGCTGTTATAGACGTATGATGTGTCCTCGTATCCCATATCAAATGTTTTTGTGACATATATCATATGTATTCATGACCCATATCACATCAAATGTATTCGTGACGTATTTCAAAGGTACCATCACACGTAATGATAGATCCTCTCTTCTGATTTATTACTTGAAATAATTTCCCTCCTTGGTAAGTTATAATTTGTGGTCTCACGTCAAAAGTTCCCTTCAAGTTGACTATTATTTTGCCGAAACTGAAACCCCATTACATGTCATTATTAGATTTGATAGGCGGAAGAGGCTGTAGACGTTCTGTACAAATATTCAGTTACGTTCACATGAAATTGCGATCTATGCATTTTGAACGCTTCGGGAACAAAACAGTTGCCAGCAGAATGTAGGGACCGGGAATGGTCATGATGATGTGTTTGAAGTGCAAGCATGAAGCACAGTACAGATCTCCTCACAATAATATCAATAATTATAAAAAGACGCGTAAAATGGAACTTATGAAGATGAAAACACGATGAAAATGTTATGACTGTTCAATTAGTATGCATATAACTAAAATTAAACAAACATGCGTCAGAAGAAGGGACACCCACAACATAAGACAGCATAGTTAATCGATCCAGAATATAGATATCATAGTTATGAGTGTAAGTACACACAGTGATGGTTCAGTTCTGGAACGATACCAATATTTATTGACGATTCCAACTTACAACCCTTAACGATTACGCATTCCTGATGGAATTCGTTGTAAAATAAAAACAGAGTAGCAATTGAAAAAAAAATGGCTGAAAAAAGTTTTTCGATTCAAGCAAGCACTCAATTGGTATCGTGTTCAAAAGTGAGTTGCACACAAGAGTGTTCACACCAGCATGCAAAAGCTTGGATACCTGCAACAGCCCCGCTAGTTAACACCGCCACCACCGGAGGGTTCTTGTCAAAGTCCACAAGCACCTCATAAGTGACCACATACACTGCCGAGGCAATCACGTCCCTGGCGGCGAAAGAGCAAAGCTTCAGACAGCGTCCGAGCAAGGCAAATGTGACATGAAATTGTTCAGAGAGCACCCGAGCAAGGCCAAGGTAGCACGAAGTTCTTCAGATAGTTATCGATTTGAATAACTTTAAAAGCGAGTCAAACCTGTGCGACAAATTTTTGGTAATATTTGTTTTTTTAGTTGTCAGACTTTATCGTTGTTTAGAAAGAATACTGCTATGCTTAATATCCCAATCAGTCATACATGGAGATTATTGTGCAAATAACATGAGCCAAGAATTTGCGAAGACACGAGAAGGAAGTTAACAAAATCGATCCAAGCAGAAACTTCTCGCTACCTCTCTAGACTCCTCGCTACCTCTCTAGACAAACCAAGAGAGAAGGATCAGCAACGGCCTGCTTGCTCAGTGACCGCCGTCTGCTTAATCTTTAAATGGCATTGAAGCTGGAAAAAGGGCCAGTATGCGATAGGGCTCACGGCTAGTGATTTCTTGGTGAACCCTTTCTGTGAAAAGTTTCGTCTGAAGATGGACCAGGAGCTTCAGTTATAACGTCCTGTAATTCGATTTAAGTTCTTTGTTATAATGTAGATACATGCATCCGAATGATACTGTGAACAACTTCAATTAATTTCAAAACATACTCTATCATATGTTCCATTTATCTACATACATTATGCCAAAAAGTTTATTTACGGTATTGTCGTCCTCTAACTGAACACGATAAGATTACTGTGTCTCATTATTTATTCATGTCTATGTATTCAACCCTGCTTTCGATGCTTCCGCGGACAGCACGATTGTTTGAGAAAGTGTCTTGCCATGTGCACAAGCGAACCTGGGATATGGAAGCGTTATTGTTAGGTATTATGTCGTGTAGGTTTGCCATGACCGCGTGTCATCAAGTCATGAAATCACCAGTACAACTTTCTAAGCGATGCAACCTCATGCAGGTTTCGTTACTTCAGTAGGTGGTACTGCCACAGCCAAAACAACACGAACCGTTGCTGGTGCTTACATTTATCTCAGCTACACCTCAAACAGGAGCAAATGAGGAGTATTGACTCATCAACTAACCGACAATGGAATAAGATCGTTTTTCATGACAGCAATGTAAAACCCACTTTATCTCCGGTGATAGTAGTGGTTGCACTATCATCGAGTCTCTCTGAGTGGTGGATTCAAAAACACGTCTAGAACATGATTACAGCCCTTCGCGAAGCATTATAACACGAAACGTGTAGTTGCTAGACGTCAGCTCCACACAGTTGCTATGGAAACATGACTGCAAGTGAACATCAGTCTATGTAGCAGCCTCGGAGACTGCCTCCGATCTCCTCATGTTCAGTAAATATTCAGGTAGGCTAGAATTGAAAACAAAATAATAGTATGGGTTTGTTTAAACTACACGTAAAGCTAATCTTAACTTGTCGCCAACAACCAGACTATTAATTTATTTTTAGGGAATTGTTCCCTTTTCAATTGTGTAATACAGCATTGATAGTAACTTAACCATACTATCAATAACTAACAAACAGCCATTTTATTGCTATATGAATGTTATTACAGTAGTCAGCAGCTGCCTTTCCGGTGAGGTTACAGTCCGACCGAAGAGAGAAAACTATATTCGTTGATTTTTTTTGTACTGTTACAAGTGGATGGCGGATAATCCTATCGCAAGCTGAATTTTTCGAGTATAAAATTGGTTCTATAAGATATATAACAACACTGGCAGACTAAACTGTTTTTGCGTTGTGAGTCTAATTTATACAATCAAGGGATCATCGACTCGTGACGTCATTCATAGAATCAAAAGATCGTCGACTCGTGTCGTCATTCATAGAATCAAGGGATCATCGACTCGTGCCGTCGTTCATAGAATCAAGAGATCGTCGACTCGTGCCGTCATTCATAGAATCAAGAGATCGTCGACTCGTGCCGTCATTCATAGAATCAAGGGATCATCGACTCGTGCCGTCGTTCATAGAATCTAGGGATCATCGACCCGTGCCGTCATTCATAGAATCAAGGGATCATCGACTCGTGCGGTCATTCATAGAATCAAGGGATCATCGACTCGTGTCGTCATTCATAGAATCAAGGGATCATCGATTCGTGCCGTCATTCATAGAATCAAGGGATCATCGATTCGTGCCGTCATTCATAGAATCAAGGGATCATCGGCTCGTGACGTCATTCATAGAATCAATGGATCAAAGACTCGTGCCGTCATTCATAGAATCAATGGATCAAAGACTCGTGCCGTCATTACAATGATCCAATAGGAGTGTCCTTGACCCAGTGAAGGTCAGATAACAAGCTAATCAGTTGGTTGGGAAGCTCAATGATGCCGCGTGGCAGGCACAGCTGTTGTGAATAATCAAATAGATAATGATGATAATGATGGGAGGTCACCAGACAGCGCATGTTCGCAAAATCCAATGGCGAGGCATGAAACACGGAAAGAAATTATCTCTAAGAGGGAAATAATTCGAAAAGATAACTTGGCATCCTTTACTACTTTGAATATTTTGCGTTAAGCTGATTATCAGTTTTTTTTTATTGATGGCGATGAGATTCTGGATTACTCATTCTCCTTCCATCCAGTAATTCTGATTCATTGTTATTGTTCGATGTTCCCTTTGCATCACATAAGTCGTAGCTATTTTCTTTATGTTTGATTCTAAATTGTTCAAATCAAAGCCCGGACAGATTAAATCGCCTTGCCTGCACGTTGGTTTGAGCGAGTATTCTCAACCTTGATTTACCCATCTAACAATAAAACCAGGCGAGTTGCTCTTTTAATAAAGTTTGTTTTGACTACTCTCGTTACTTCGGCACCATTCATCGTCTAATACGATTGGGTAAAAGAGACATCAGCGTAGAGATAGTGATGTAACATGCAATAGAGACGCCTAAGTGAAGAATTATTGTAAATGGATAAGTTTGCGCACGTCTCTAATAATCTTTCTCGCCTTTGACTGCCTCGTTGAGGATGGAACGTGGGTGTATGATTTGATTTGATTTGAGCCTCATTTCCACCAGAGCCTCAACGTGAGTCATAATAGGCTCCCCCGTAGGGCTCGATGATTATTGATTCCAGTAGGCTCACACGCCTAAGTGCGCGAGGAATAAACGAAACAACGCTTTCAACGTTAGAAAAAATGTGAAAATTTTAGCAGTGTCAGACGCACGCTAGTGCGCAAAATAAAAAACGCTTACTCGAAACGGATCTCCGCTTCCAATCCTTTAGAACATAAAGAGTGATATGTACGCACCCTAGTGCGTACAGGTAGCATCGTCGAGATTAGTAAGGTCAGTGGCTATACGGGCAACATAAGCTCTGACAGCAACGCAACACAATATTTACAGCTACGCGGTTTAGTGGATTAAATACAGTTTATTTATTTAGGTAAGATAAAAACTTAGATGAAACGAAACGAATCGTCGCCTCCAACCCCTAAGAACCTCATGAGTTTTATGTCCATACGCCAGTGCGCTCAAATAGTGTCGTCGAAATCGGTACAAGGTTCACGACTACACGAACAAAGCCAGCTCCGGCAGCAACGCAACACAATGTTCACAGCTTCGCGGTCTATTTTATTTATAGTACAATTTAGTAGTAGATTGACTCCAACCGCAACGCGTCACAAGGTTTTATAGCTGCGCAAT